>CAUYRT010041335.1:0-25135 GCA_963574885.1 Lepilemur ruficaudatus
AGAGTCTCACTCTGTTGCCCAAGCTAGAGTGAGTGCCGTGGCATCAGCCTAGCTCACAGCAACCTCAAACTCCTGGGCTCAAGCAATCCTTCTGCCTCAGCCTCCCAAGTAGCTGGGACTACAGGCATGTGCCACTATGCCCAGCTAATTTTTTTATATATACTTTTAGTTGGCCAATTAATTTCTTTCTATTTATAGTAGAGATGAGGTCTCACTCTTGTTCAGGGTGGTTCCTGACCTTGAGCGATCCGCCCACCTTAGCCTCCCTGAGCTAGGATTACAGGCTTGAGCCACCGCGCCCGGCTCCGCTTCATGTGTTTTCACCAACTCTTCTGCCTACCACACTGTTCTAGATATTGTACACCTCATTCTCTCCCTTCCTTCCTTTAGAAAAATGAAACCAGTGTCTCAGTAGCAAGCTTTTCCCTGATAACTCTATATAAAATGGCAGTTGCAATATCTCTTACCCTGTTTCATTTTTTTCTCCTGACATGTAGAGGACAGACATCATAACATGCTAAATGTGTATTGAAACATTTCAGAGGCACAAGTCTTTGGATTTCCTTTCCAGATCCTTGACAGAACTATGCAAATAGTACTAATAATGCTACCCTTTCTCTGAGGATGTATTTTCAAAAAGTGCTCTAGACCCATTCTGAGACTTTGCTAAGCCAAAACTGGAAAAGGTTTTGTACATTGAAACCTGTTTTATGACTAAAATAAGGTACTGGATGTTAACAGAAATAAAAAAAACAGCCTGTGCCTGCTTTGTTCCTCTCCAGAAAGTTGCACAGCCAGCAGCACCTTCTTTGGGTTTTAGGCATTCCCTATGGGGAGCTGCCAGCTGGCACCCATCCCTGTGCTGCTAAAACAACCCTTTTGAGAACCAGTGAGCACACTGCCCCTGAGAACAAATTACCACTCTTTTACTTGGAGGAACCTAATCTCTCCTGCTGAATGAACAATCCTGTCTATTTCCAGGACCAGAAAACCTGCAGCAATTAAGCATTCAACATTTGGGCACCTGAGAGAACCCACCAGTTGCTTAAAACTCTTAACTCCTTAGACATTCTAGGCCCTAACAGCAATCTCCCTTTTATTTAATGCCTTCACAAACATTCACAGGTCACTCACAGGCTAAATTTGGCACTGAGCACAAAACGATGAGTCTTGTTCCTACACTTGATCTTAGCCAAAAGGCCAAGAAGCAATGAGTCTTGTTCCTGTTAACCTCCAATGCCAGTTCCCTATTGCTGCTAACTCTTCTGCACACCACTGCTGCCCAATAAAATCCTGTCAGGCACTCAAGTCCAGTTCAAATCCCCGCTCCTCTGTGAAGCCTTACCTTCTCTCTAGGCCATAGGTAACTCTTACTTAGCACTTGTGTGGTCCCCCTTTCAGTCTTGAATTCTCATCTGAGTAGTCTATTGTGCCTGCCTCCAACCCCTTTCTTTATCTTGCTAAGTTTCATTCAACCTGTAGGATAGCCCAGGTGCCACTTACAGCGAGTATTCCTAAACCTGAGCCTCATTCACCTCTCTGCAACCAGAGCTTAGGACAAAAACATTCCAGCACTCTCAGAGGAATGAATGTTAACAAGCCCGAGCAGCTCCCACACAGGCACTCCTTTCTCAGGATCACTCCTTGCACTTTCCTTTTCCCCAGACCTACCTCAAATGCACGCATTTCAAACATTTACTATTCTCGAAGATGTCTGCTCACAACAGCTCTATTCATACTCCCCGCCCAACCCCACTCTCCCAGCTTCCTTCCCAAGAGAGACTTGGGGTATGTGAGAGGTGAGTCTGGCGGGAGGACAGCGAGGCCACGGAGATCAGATCCCTGAATGCTGCCTGCCTCGACTCAAACACAACAGGTGAGAATGTCAGAGCAAACTGCTCCTGCGCGGTTCTGTACTCCACGGGAGTGATAGGGAGGGGGCGCAGAGCCACCCGTGCAGTGGGACTGGCGCACCTCGGACCCGCAGCCGGGGTAACTGGGATCACCGCGCACCGAGTCCTCGGCAGCCGTACCGAATCCTCGTGCAGGCCCCGGAGGGCCGAGAGGGGCGGGGCGCAACCCGGACAGGCACGGACTCGGCGAGGCGAGGCGGCGCGCGCGGATGTATGTCATCCTTGGCGCCCATCGGCTGCCAGCTGATTGGCCTGTGGGCTCGGGGGCGGGGCACCAGCGGCTAAGGCGATCGGCGGCTCGCGGGCGGTTGGTCCGGCTCTCGGCTCTCTGGTCTCGCGGCGGTACCGTCGGGCTCAGCGCCCTCGGGTACTTGGGGCGGGCGGGAGGCATGGCTGGGACCCCCGCGCCGGGCAGCAGGAGACAGAGTGAGCCCCCGGCACCTCGCCCTGGCCCGCCGCCTGGCATTGCGTTCCCCCCGAGCAAGCGGGCTCGGGGCTTTCCCGCAGCCGCAGCGCCGGACCCCGAAGACCCGTTCGGCGCCCACGAGGACTTCACTGCTGACGACCTGGAAGAGCTCGACACCCTTGCGTCACAGGCCCTGAGCCAATGCCCTTCGGCGGCTCGGGACGTGTCCAGTGAGTGTTCCTCGAGGCCTTTTCCCCGGAGGGTGTTGCAGACCACGACTGATCCCCTTGAAGGCTGTGGCTTCAGAACGCCCATGGCGAGCGCTGTCCCGGTGTCATGCACCGATACTGCGCTTTCACCTTTTTAAAACATAGGAACATCCTTATTTAAGCAGAGTTTGTGTTTCAAAAGGTCGTTTGATCTGAGGGAGAAATGTATCAGGAATGTCAAAAAGCCATATAAATATAGAAAGCTAGGTTGGCATTTTACTTTATTTTCTAAAGTTTAGGCCACTCGGTTCTTGGTTCTAAGCAGAGATCCTTGAAACACAGCTGATGCAATACACCATCATCAGAACCATCACTGCCCATGCATGGGGACCCATTCTTGTGACAGGTTTGGGAAGCTTTAGATCTTATGAAGCCCACTGTCCACCTTGCACAGTGTGAGCATGGGAGGGGCCTGGCACATGCAAGAAATGAAAGAAATTTATTCTTTTATTCATCCAATAAACTGCTACGGGGCCCACATGTTAAGAACTGCAGTGGACATAGCAATCACCAAAATACAAAAACTGCCTCCTACATGGAGCTTACACTGTAATTGGGGAATGAGTGAACTCTTGTGGTGCTCCCAGAAGAGAAAGGTTTTGAGGGCACCTTGCATTTGTGCTTGGATATTTCAAGGCATCTTAAACTCAACACAATCATTTCCTAGAAACTCAGTCTTCCTTCAGCATCTCCAGAAAACACTGGTTGATGATCAAATGTTCCACAAGACAATGACAGCACCACTCTCCATCCAGTGGCGCAAGGCAACTATTCCCGCTTCCTTGACCCTACGTCTAATTCCTTTCCAAATTCTGTCTACTTTACCTTCTTAATCCATCTCTGAAATCCATCCTTTTTGCATCATTTCTACCAACTCCCTGATCTTTGCTACCATGATTCTCCCCTGGACAGTAGTCTGCAAAATTGGCTCCCCATTTTCAGTCTTGAGTTCCCACAAGTCAGAGTTCATGCCAATCTTTTCCAAACTGAAATCTGGCTGTGTCTCACACAGATACATGTGAACATCCTTACTGAAAGTGCTTTAATGACTTCACACTGCTTCTAGTATAAAGACCAAAATCCTTAATATGGCCTGCAAGGCCCAGCGTGGTCTTGCTCTTTCTTACTCTCTGGGTTCTAGCCACACTAACTTTCCTTCATCCTTTGAATTCTCTCTGCTTCCTTACAATATAGGAACTTTATACCTTGTGCTTTCTTGTTCACTGAGTGTTCTTTGCATACATTCATCTGAATGATTCCTGCTTGTCCTTCCTTAGGGGAAGACTAATGTTCCAGTCATTCCACTTGGGTTAGACTGCCCTATATAGGCTTCCCTGTATTCTCTGCAGCTGTTGTCACAATTGTAATTTTACAGTTATTTGTGTATTTGTTAAATGTTTTATAAGCAAGGACTGTGTCTATTTTGTTCACCATTGCATTGTACCATTAGAGACTAACATCATGCCTGGTATATTGTAGGTGCCCAGTAAATATTGTTGAATATAGATCACTGTGTTCTGGCTGGTGAGATCTCCACATCGCCTTTTAGCCTTTAGATGAGACTCTTGAAATTGGGGTGAGGAATGGGGAGAGTCTGATAGGATCTTTAAAGGATTATTTATGAGTTTGAATCATGTTCTTAGGTTGGAAAAAATACCTATATTGCTTACTAGATCTTTCTCTACTTGTTTTTAAGAGTGATTCTTTTCAGCATTTTCTGGCAAACATGGGAAAATGTGGAGTCCTGAAAGGTATATGGGAACTGTTTTTTACAGGTATTCATGAGGTCCACAGATTAGATGGGATGTCAAAAAATCCTGCAGGGAAAAACAGAGAAGATGTTCCAGTTAAAGATAATTTCGAATTAGAGGTACTTCAGGCACAATACAAAGAACTTAAAGAAAAGGTAAGTGACTTGTGGTTTTTGTAGCTAATTCATTTCACTTATTCATTGTACAATGAAATATATAAAAGTTTTAAAACAATAATCTAGATTCATCCCCATGAAATGAGAAGCCTGGGGAAAGAAAGCCAGAAAATTTAGGCTTAAAGGAACGAAATAATGAGATTTCTGACAGCCAAAGCAAGGAAAACACTGTATACCAGACCCAAAAAGAGATACAAGCTGTTTTGACACTTGAGATGAATTTATAGCACTTGTCTTTATATGAGGAACACAACATCGTAATGGTTGCTATTTTCATTAGCAGTTTTGCAAGAAAACAGACATCCTTCATATGACCATCTGTAGGTCCCTAAGAAAACCAGGAAGATAATGTGGAATTTTAATTCTGTGAAGTGTGTGACTCAGATCGTTAAATGCCTCTTAGAGCCTAAAATATTTGCATATATGAGTGACAAATGTATCTTTAAGCTAGATATCTTACTGAATATAGGCTGTCCCATGAACAAGCCTAGCAGACCATGGTGACATCTGGTTGGTAAAGATATATTTTGAGTACTCATTGGTCTGTAGAAGATGTTTTTCTGTGCTTTCTTCATCTCCCCAGTTACATGTTAAAACAAACTACATAAGTAATTTTCTCTTACAAATTTTTCACAAGATAAATTTGGAATTTACAGCTGAAGGCAATGGAAGAAAAAGTCCTCATTAAGAATGGAGAAATTAAAATTTTGCGGGATTCACTGCATCAGACAGAATCCATTCTAGAGGAACAGAGAAGATCACATTTTCTTCTTGAGCAAGAGAAAACCCAGGCACTCAGTGACAAAGAAAAGGAGTTCTCCAAAAAGGTGACCCAGAGCATTTGTTTTGCATGTCATGGCTTTGCCTACTGAGTTCCTTTGGAAGCAATGAGCAATATTGCCTATAAATCTTTCAGGGAGATTTCAACAGTTTTTTTTCTTAAATGCTTTCCGCTATCAGCTAATCGCCATGCACTTTTCTTCCAGGGTCTGCATGTGGTTTGGAAAAGGACTTAGATGAAATTCTGCTTTGCTGTCGTAGTTGGTCTTGGCAGGGATAAATTACTAGCTTAGACTTTCTAGAAACAGGTTTAAATTAGAGCCCTTTTGATAGATCAGAAACTTAATTGAGCCAGGCACAGTGGCTCACCCTTGTAATCCCAGCAACTCAGGAGGCTGAGGCAGGAGGATCGCTTGAGGCCAGGAGTTCAAGACCAGCCTGGGCTACATAGCGAGACCCTGTCTCTAAAAAAATAAAAAATAAAATTCAATTGACCTAGCTTATGCCAAAAGGAAACATATTGGCTTCTATGACCAACTCTGGGAAAAACAGGTGTGCTAGGGCCTTGAATGACTTAAACCTTGCCAGGACATGTTTTTATTTTCTCTGCTATAGATAGGCTCCATCCTTATGAAAGAGGATGTTTTCTCTAGAAGGTTGTGGGCTCATATTTTATAAATCCAGAGCATGGTTAAGACTTGGGCTCCTTCCTTTCAAGTTTTAAAATTCTGAGGAAGGCTCTGATTGGTATAACTTAAATTAGATTCCTGTCTCTGGACCAGTTGCTATAACCAAAGAAATGACAGCTCCCATTCAAGTCATATTGTTGGAAATAGGGAAATGATTGTTTCCAAGGGAGGAAGAGATGCTGTTCTGGGAAGAAAAACAGTAGGTTTCCAATATATACCACCACTTTCCTTCAGTACTTCCCCATGCTTCGATCTCAAGGATATGGGATCTTATTCTCTTATTACTGCATTCAGCAAACTCTAAATAGGCATTTACCTGTATCCAGCACTAATAGCAGTTGACTTTCCATATAAGTTATGAAGAGCAAGGAATTTACAGTCACACAAACCAGAGTTTGAATCTAGGCTTCATCACACAGACGTGGTGAATCTCAAGGTAATGACCTAAGCTCCATGACTCATTTCCCTTATCTGTTCCAAGAATAACCAGAAAGGTTGGGAGACTCAAATGTTCCTGCACTTAGTGTGTCTGGTGCTGTGTCTGGGACAGAGCGTGCTTGGAGAATGATGGCAGTTATTGTTGGCTGTAGCCCTGGGAGGCCAGAGGAGCAGGTCTCCCTATATTGCATAGGGTTTTGGTAAAACTATTCCAAATACTCCACCTAGACTTTTCAAGAAGACCTGGAATTGTGCACCACTATGTTCATTAGAAGGTCAAATGTTACTGCTGAGATATAGCACCTTGCCAAGCTCTATGATGGACATGTTACATTCATTGTTCTATTTAATTCCTCTAACCATGATGAAGCCAGGTATTTATATTATAGATTCAGAGAAGCTAAGTAAATGGTGCGGCTAATATTTGAACCCTCACAATAGTTAGAGTCAAATATCTTTATAGAGTACCATGCTGTCATTAGGAGGACAGCTAATGTCTGATATTTTAGGACATTTATATCACAGCCGACTTCTCCCCTTCCCCCTTAGAGAAAGGGTCATCTCACTCACCCAGGCCGGACTTCTGGGCTCAAGTGATCCTCCCACTTCGGCTTCCCAAAGTGCTGGGATTATAGTCATGAGTCACCATGCTCAATCCACAGCAAACTTTTTTTTTTTGGAGACAGTCTTGCTGTGTCGCCTCAGCTAGAGTGCAGTGGCATCATCATAGCTCACTACAACCTCAAACTCCTGAGCTCAAGCAATCCCTCTGCCTCAGCCTCCTGAGTAGCTGAAAATACAGGTGCACTCATGAAGCCTGGCTAATTTTTTTCTAGTTTTAGTAGAGACACAGGGGTCTCGCTCTTGTTCAGGCTGGTCTCGAACTCCTAACTTCAGGCAATCCTACTGCCTCGGCCTCCCAGAGTGCTAGGATTATAGGCGTGAGCCACCGCACCCAGCCCCACAGCAAACCCTCATGTGTATTTTTCATTGTTTTTCCTTCACTAGTTTGGGATTTTGAAGCCTAGAGATATTTTTGTGTATATGATGGGGCCACTACAAGTACGTTTCTTTTGCCTTCCAGCTCCAATCATTGCAGTCTGAACTCCAGTTTAAAGATGCAGAGATGAATGAATTAAGGACAAAGCTTCAGAGCAGCGAACGAGCAAATAAACTGGCTGCTCCCTCCATTTCCCAAGTCAGGTAATGATGACACTGGAGTGGTAGTTCAGTTTTGCATTGTTTAATGAAAAGGCCATATGACAATGTCGGACTAGTCCTGAATGAAGGTTGTTTAGACTCTGCGATCTGGGCAGAGATCCTCTTTCCTGAAGAATTCATGGTGGTTTGGATTAAAGTTGAATGGTTTGAGGCATCACAGCATAAAGGCCCATACTCTAGAAGTATCTCTGTGGGGACTTATAAACACAATTCCTTAGGACTAGAAAAGGCTGGAAAGGTGATCTCCAAATACGGAAGTGGACCAGTCTTCATTTTGATGTAACTTGTTTAACATAACAGATTTTGCCGCAAATACGAGTGTATTTTAGTTCCAGCTACTTGGAATATTTGTTTCTCATTTGCTGCCCTGGGACCTTTGTCCAACAGCCCCCTCTTCTGCTGCCAGATGTGTTCAGTTTGTTAATGGTCTGTGCCTTACCCTTTGCCTGCCAGACAAGTCTGGCACTATCAGTATCAGCCTTGAAATTTGAACAGTGTCAGTCAGGACATCTTTCTCTGGTATTGAACATTCTACTGCCTTTACTCATAATGAGCAGAGTGTGAAATTGAACTCTCCATGTCTTGTGTAGTCCATATAAGACAAGAGAGCTAAGGGAGTCCTCTTAACACCTCAGTAACAGAAAGGTCTCAGCATTGTATGATCAGACCAGAGCATTAAGACTGCTGCTCTATCATAAAGATGATGGCACTGAAGAACTTACTCAGTTTTCAGTATAACTTCTAATAGGTTTATCAAAATTTATTTAGATAAAGCTCTTTCTGTTGAAACTCTTTGGATTCAGTCTGTCACTGTTAAAAATAGGTTGTCCCAACACTGTAAAGATGTTTTGGTTTTTCTTTGTAAAGATGTTTTGATGGAATTGGAAATAGTAAAGGAATTATGGCCAGTATTTTTGGATGATTAGAAAAATATGGTAACAAACAAAAAACTTTTTCAATAATTTGGATCAAAATGCCTGGAATTTTACACTGCTGTCCTGACAAAGAATGACAGGTGTGTAATAGATAAAATCTTTGGTTAAAGCACCTAGACATGAAAAGTTTAAAGTTTGTTAGAAGTTTTATAATCCAGTATTTTAAGTGGTTTTAGCAGAATCATTACTTTCCTTTCATAGTTAACTTTCTCCAGTCCTAGGAAAAGTCCTTCTGTGGTTATAAAGCCAGAAGCATGTTCTCCACAATTTGGAAAAACATCTTTTCCTACAAAGGAGTCTTTTAGTGCTAACATGTCCCTTCCCCACCCCTGCCAGACAGAGCCAGGATACAAGCCTCTTGTGGGCAGAGAGGGTAAGTCAGTCTATTGCTATATAACAAACTACCCAAACTTAAGGTTTAAAACAACAATAATTATTTTCTCCCAATTTCTGTGGATCAGCAATTCTGACAGGGCAGAGTGGGGTTCAGGTTATCTCTGGGGACTGGAATCACTGGCAGCTTCTTTGAGGCTGGCGGATCCATTTCAAGGTGGCTTACTCGTGTAGCTGGCAGTGTAATTCCTCTCCACAAGAGGATACTCAGTAGCCTCCCCACAAGGCTACTGAGGATCCTCATAACCTGGTGAATGGCTTCCTCTAGAGCTAGCAAATCCAGAGAGAGAGCCGGGGAGAAGCTATTCTTTTTATGGCCTAGCCTCAGAAGTCACATAGCATCACTTTTGCTACGTTCTATCTGTTAGAAGCAAATTACTCGGTCTGGGCCGCATTCAAGGGAAAGGAAACCAGGCTGCACCTTTTGAAGGGAGGTGCACCTTTTGAAGGGAGGTGTATCAAAGAATTTTTGAGTTTTTTTTTTTTTTTTAAGAGACAGAGTCTCACTCTGTCACCCAGGGTAGAGTACAGTGGCACGATCATAGCTCACTGCACCCTTGAACTCCTGGGCTCAAGTGATCCTCTTGCTTCAGCCTTCCAAGTAGATGGGACTATAGGTGAGTGTGCGCCACCACACATGGCTAATTTTTCTTATTTTTTGTAAGAGACTGGGGTGGTCTCTCTGTGTTACCCAGACTGATCTCAAACTCTTGGCTTCAAGTGATCCCCCCATCTCAGCTTCCCAAAGTGCTGGGATTACAGATGTGAGCCACCATGCTCGGCCTGGGCATATTTTAAAACCAGCACAGGCAGCATTAGTTGACCATTCCAGAAACATAACTAGTATGCAGGGACCTGTGTTCCTTTCATAGTCCAGCCTTGCATTTGTATAACTCAGTCCAGACTGAGGGAATGCTGCTGCTTTCTGGAGTGAGACAATCTAATATTAATAGGTTTTCACTCTGGGACACTGCTCTGCTTGTTTATCTTATAATTCAGATATACTGACTGTCTTCCCACCGTTAGTCTTTTCATGTCATTGGCCATCACACCACTTCAGAGAAACCACAGACTACTCATATTTTTGGCGTCTGGCAACTAAAGGAGCAGTGTGGGATAGTGTAACAAGCAGGCAATAGAGCCCAACAGCCTGGGAGACCCAATCACACTACTTACTGGCTTAAGTGATTTGGGCAAGTCCCTTAACCTCTGTGCCTCAGTTTCCCTATATGTAAAACAGAGCTAATGATAACAACTTGTAGGATTGCTGAGGAACAAATGAGCTTATATGTGTAAGGCTCTTAGAACAGTGTCTGGCACATAATAAACACCATATAAATATTAGTGGTTACGGTTTTTGTCTAATTTCCTCATTTTGAAGAGAGGCAAACTGCTTAATTTTCTTTTCCTTTCCTTGTATGAGTTCTTGTTTTATATGAAGAAGGTAAAAGATGCAAGGGCTCTTGAGTTGCTTTGGCTCTTGTTTTGATCCAAAGTTAAGATGTGGAACACTCTATGTTTTAAATTCATAACATGTAAGAGTTTCTGATATGCCTGTGCTTTTGTGGTCAAGTTTTGATTCACATTTTATCTAGTTTCAGGTAATAAGACCCACAGTCTGAGAGGTAACCAGATAAAGCAAGAAGAGGCCCAGAAAAGCTTTGTTGACAGCTGGAGGCAGAGATCAAACACCCAAGGTACCAGAATCCATGCCTTTCCTGCAGGGGCCTGCATGGCTCCAGTTGTCCTCTGCGATACCCAGTAGAATTGCCTGGGGAACTGTCTGGGGCTCTGACAACCAGTGGCCCAGGCAGTCCTTCAGAGTCTAGTGAAGCAGAAGTCTATGACTTCAGCAGAAGACTTTATAAAATGAAAAGGGCCAAGAGCAAGTGTGTCTAAGAGGCTCCTGCACCCACAGGCATCTTAACAGCACTTAATGGCAGCTTAGAGGACAGTTGCCATCCAAGAAACCCTCACCTTTTCCTTCTGAGGCCATAGAAAAGGTCTCCCATGGCCATGTGTGGTGGCTTACCCCTATAATCCTAGCACTCGGGGAGACCAAGGTGGGAGGATTGCTTGATATTAGGAGTTTGAGACCAGTCTGAGCAAGAGCAAGACCCTGTCTTGACCAAACATAGAAAAATTATCCAGGCATGGTGGCATGCACCTGTAGTCCCAGCTACTCAGGAAGCTGAGGCAGAAGGATTGCTTGAGCCCAGGAGTTTGAGGTTGTAGTGAGCTATGATGACACCACTGCACTCTACCCAGGGCAACAGAGCAAGACCCTGTCTCAAAAAAAAAAAGAAAAAAAGAAAAGATCTCCCATGTCAGAAGCTTCTAGAGTCACCGTATCTTCTGCAGGTTCCATTTTGATAAACCTGCTCCTGAAGCAGCCTTTGATCCCAGGGTCATCCCTAGGTCTTTGCCACCTCCTGAGCAGTTGTTCTGAGTCTCCTACTAGCACCTTCTTGCAGCCACCAGGGTTTGTCAGGTAAGCGAAAAATTCCTGGGAAGCTTGTTTGGGAAGGAATTTCTAGGAAGCAAGTCCCTTTCTGGCCTTGGCCAGCCTGGGAGGTCTGTGGGATGGGCAGGGAGCCTAGAGAATTTGGCAGAGAAGCTATCTATGGCCCATGACCTTATCTCCATCCTACACTTATCTATTTTCTTTTATGTTTGTTGCCAGTACCTTGGCTGGGATTTCAGGCCTCAGGACCACAGGTTCTCAGGATGGGTCATTTTCCCTCTCAGCCTTGAGAGAAGCACAGAACATGGCATTCACCGGACTCAATCTAGTTGCCAGGAATGAAGGCTCATGTGATGGAGACTCAGCAGAGGAAGGCAGAAGGGCCTTCCCGCTCTGCCAGCTTCCTGGAGCCGTGCATTTCCTCCCCCTTGTACAGTTCTTCATTGGCTTACACTGCCAGGCTCTGCAGGATTTGGTAGCAACTAAGAGAAGTGGAGCACCTGGGGACTTACCGACACATTCCTCCTGCGTGAGCTCTGGGGTAGAGGCCAGTCCTGAGGATTCAATTTGCAACCTGGAAGGCTTCTCTGTGGCTTCACTTGGCATTCTTCAGCACCTGGTGTGCCACAGCGGAGCAGTCGTCTGCCTATTACTGTCAGGAGTGGGGGCGGATTCTGCTGCTGGGGAAGGAAACGGGAGCCTGGTTCACAGACATAGTCGTGGAGATACGACCTCAGCCCCCAGGGGGGTTGCTGATGAACAAGGACAGCATCCACTGTTGAAGATGCTTCTTCATCTATTGGCTTTCTCTTCTGCAGCAACAGGTCACCTTCAAGCCAGTGTCCTGAGCCAGTGCCTTAAGGTTTTGGTGAAATTAGCCGAAAACACTTCTTCTGATTTCTTGCCCAGGTAGAAAAGCAGCATAGGAGTCATGATTCTTTGTGGGTCTTACTGACCTTTTACAGTGTAACCTGTGGCCCTTGTACTTTGCTCAATCTTGACTTATCTACACTAGTCAGTTCTAAGGCTTGGTTCCAGAAGTTCTGAAGTGATGGGAAGTGGGGCCAGGTGTTAGGAGAACCAAGAAAGTGGTTTATTTGGTTTCGTTCTGCCTCTGAACAACAGGTAAGCAAAAGGCACTCGTGATAAAAGGAGGCTGTTAGCCACTAGGGAAGAGGATCCTGCCCCAGGACAAAGGCTGAACCAAGAGGCCTTTGAACCCGAGATGTGGATCAGGCAAAGACCACGTACTGCAACCACATTGAAATTTAGTGGGTTCCCTAAGGAAGCAGAGGGTGTGAGGTGGGCCTGTAGCCTCTGAGCTAACCTTGCCAGGAGTATCTGACCATCATCATTGTGCCCACCTCTAGCATGAGTCTCAAGTTGCTTGTTTTCTTTTTTTTTTTTTTTTTGAGACAGAGTCTCGCTCTCTTGCCCGGGCTAGAGTGAGTGCCATGGCGTCAGCCTAGCTCACAGCAACCTCAGACTCCTGGGCTCCAGTGATCCTTCTGCCTCAACCTCCCGAGTAGCTGGGACTACAGGCATGTGCCACCATGCCCGGCTAATTTATATATATATATATATATATATATATATATATTTTTTTTTTTTTTTAGTTGGCCAATTAATTTCTTTCTATTTTTAGTAGAGATGGGGTCTCGCTCTTGCTCAGGCTGGTCTCGAACTCCTGACCTTGAGCGATCCGCCCACCTCGGCCTCCCAGAGTGCTAGGATTACAGGCGTGAGCCACCGCGCCCGGCAGGTTGCTTGTTTTCCTTAAGGTTTATTGGAAGTGGTAGTATAGTGAACCTTGCTAATGAATACTGTTATCGTAAATTCCTAACTTAGGATTCCAGAGGCACAAGATTGGGAGAAACTGTAAATACCATCCGGCCCACACCCTCATCCAGTAATCCACTCTCTCTCCTAGCACTCTTCTAAGAGGCGAGTTCCTACATTGGAATGACTCCACCAGCTGGACATATCTTAAGTTATCTCATATCTGAGCTTGGCATTCCTGTTTCCGAAAAACACTTCTGGATCCTGGTTTCCATCTGAATATTTTTGGTTGGTCTGCTCCATGCTCAGAGCTGGATACAGTATTATAGTGTGGACGTGGCGGGGCAGGGAGGCAGACCGTCACCCAGGTGCCTGGCAGGGGCCCAGCTCATAGCGGCTGGTTGTTTGTATCATTTGTTAAATGAATGAATCCCAGAAACCATGTTTTTATCAATTCTCTTGGTAGACACACCATCATTCCTGTTGAGCTTGTCCACAGGGACACTCAAAAATGTCATGGCTACTCACTGCAAGCCAGATGCCTTCCCCTCACTGGCTCGTGTGACACTCATGGCCCTGCATCCTCACATCTAGCACAGAGCCTGCTCACTGTAAGCACTCAGTATTTGCTGAGTGAATAAACCCCTGAATTGAAGCAGGGAAAACTGAAAGCCTGTAGGGAGCATGCCGGGCGGGGGTGGGGGTTTAACCCAGTGGGTCTCCTGAGCCACTGCCCCACCTCTTTCTGACATCACCTCCCACTCAGTGCTTCTCTTCAGAACTCCTTCGTGCTTAAGCTGAACCCACTCTGCACAGATTCCTGTTCACCTTGGAGTGAAAGCTAGGGGCAGGCATGTTGAGGTTCTAAAGCAGTATGTGACGCAAAACAAGGAACAAGGAAGGCTGCAGTCTCTTCTGTCCCTCAGTGGCCTTGTAAAGGACATCCTTGCCCACTCCGGCTTGAGAGCAAATCATCTTTGTCTCCCTAGGCCTAGTACTTTTGAGCACATAGGACTCATCCCAACTTTAACCAAAGCAGCATGACTTCATGACTTATCTGTTTTGTATACTGGAGCTCTGTATAGAATTTCATTTAAAAAGAAGTTTCTGATGCTATCAAAAAATAACTTGAAGACCACTGTGTTGTATATAAAGCTGGATTTTTCTTTTTTTTTTTTTTTTTGCAGATACTTTCAGGAACCTTATAGTAGATTAGTTAGGGGCTACTTGCAGCCCAATGATGAGACCAGGCAACAGCCAGGTTAAATTCCAGTTTCCCAAAAAGTTCCATATTCCCTGGCAATAAAAGAGCATTTAGCTTCTTGTCTGCTGTGCAGGATTTGCTCTAAAAGGAGTTCACCCCACATAGTGAGATCTCGCTTCCTAAGGACATAATGAAGGATATTCTTGACCCTCTATGCTCTATGCTAAGACACTATGGGGGTATGAGAGGGTACACACATAGCCGGACCCTCATGCTCTGGGGCTTTGTGGGTTGAGCAAACAGTTGCCTTAGGGCTGGGTTTCTTGGTGATAGCCATCCCTCTGCTCCCCACCCAGGCACACCCCACAGTGGGTGCCTTCTCACACTGGCAGCAGAGAAGACTGATGTTTTCCAACCAGTGGAGAAAATGCTCTTCCTTGCCTTACCAGTGGTCTCATAAGGTCCAATCATAGCCAAGTCTGTTTTTGTTACTTACGGAGCCCTGGCCAGTCCTCTGATGGGCAAAGAATACTTCTGTCATACCCAAGTTATGACTTGCATCCCTGTTTGGGAACAAAGGCAGGAAAGAGCCTGGGGGTGTGTGTGAAGGCCAGGCATCCCAGGTCCAGAGGGTCATCTCCCATGTGCTAGGTGATGCTGTATCAGATGAGCGCCTGTTGTCTAAGCCACAGCAGCCCTGCAGTGGAAGTTAGCACCCGCCTGTCCATAACAAGTAGGAGGTGGTTAGGCCAGCATTGGCTGACTCAGGCCTCTTCGTACTGCCCTGCTCTCATTTCCTGTTACTAGTGAAAGGTGAGACTGGACTATGGAATTGGGGTTGGGGGTGTCACGTCTCTCTGGGCCCCTGTCTTTTAGGTTCCAGTGCGTGTTCCAGGTGCTGCCACAGTGCCTCAGCCCAGAGACGCCCCTGCCTAGTGTGCTGCTGACTGTTGAGCTCCTCTCCCTCCTGGCGGACCACGACAAGCTTGCTCCTCAGCTCTGTTCCCATTCAGGTAAAGCGGGGCCGGCGGGCAGCCGGGCTGCTCCTGCAGACTAGAGGGAAGAGTTGTGGCAGGGATGGGCCTGGGGCCTCCTGAGGGCTGCTGCAGCTAGTAGCCCAGGCCTTGGGTGAGAAGGGGCACCCTGAGTGAGAAGTGGGGCATCATTTTCAGAAGGCTGCCTCCTGCTGCTGCTGTACATGTACATCACATCAAGGCCTGACAAAGTGGCCTCGGAGACACAGTGGCTTCAGCTGGAACAAGAGGTAAAAACTCCAGAGAGCATTCTAGAGACTGCCACCCCACCCATCCTAAGAACCCACAGAATCTCCTTTCCCTGGGGAGAAAGAGGGCTTTAATTCATTTTAGTGGCAAGAGTTTATCAAGAGCTAAAGAGGTGGCCGGGCGCGGTGGCTCACGCCTGTAATCCTAGCACTCTGGGAGGCCGAGGCGGGAGGATCACTCAAGGTCAGGAGTTTGAAACCAGCCTGATTAAGAATGAGACCCCCGTCTCTACTAAAAATAGAAAGAAATTAATTGGCTAACTAAAAATATATATAGAAAAAATTAGCCGGGCATCGTGGTACATGCCTGTAGTCCCAGCTACTCGGGAAGCTAAGGCAGGAGGATCACTTGAGCCCAGGAGTTTGAGGTTGCTGTGAGCTAGGCTGACGCCACGGCACTCTAGCCTGGGCAACAGAGTGAGACTCTGTCTTAAAAAAAAAAGCTAAAGAGGTAAGCTCAGTTTGGGGGCTCCATGCTACAGATGCAATACAGGTGGACCCCAGGTTGTCACAGTGCTTGGCAAAGTTGCCTGATAACTGATCCTATTCTGGCTTTGGGGTCTGGTGGCTGGAGGTGGGTGTGGAGGCAGGTGGGTTGTGATGAGACACTGGTGCTGAGTCTGGCCTGGGAAGGCCCCACAATACCACTTCCTGGCCCCATTTGAGCAGACAAGCAGTTGCTAAAGCAACTGGAGCTCCTGTAAGAGAGGTCTGAGAAAGCCCTTGCTATCACTGGGGTCTCGTTCTGCCCAGGATGGAACAGAATCTGTTCTTATTCTAGGCCGTGTGGCTCCTGGCTAAGCTTGGTGTGCAGAGCCCCTCCCCCCCAGTCACTGGTTCTGACTGCCAGTGCAACGTGGAGGTGAGTAGGCCAGGGGCAGGCAGGGCCCAACAGCGTGGCAGCTCTGTTGGGTAAGATGGCCCTGTGCAAGGACCCCATGCCTGACTCAACCCTCCTCACCTGGGCTGAGCGGGTTGTTAGGGCACAGGACATGGCGAGACCGGACCTCAGTCTGTGCCCTCTGTCCCTGCCAGGTGGTCAGAGTTCTCACGGTGATGCTGCACAGACAGTGGCTGACAGTGCGGAGGGCAGGGGGGCCCCCAAAGACTGACCAGCAGAAGCGGACGGTGCGGTGTCTGCGGGACACGGTGCTGCTGCTGCACAGCCTGTCCCAGAAGGACAAGCTCTTTTCCATGCACTGCGTGGAGGTCCTGCATCAGTATGACCAGGTGATGCCAGGGGTCAGCATGCTGATTCGAGGGCTTCCTGACGTGACAGACTGTGAAGGTGAGCCGGCAAGAGACCCTCCCCCCCCCCGCCCAGCCTGTGTGTGGGCTCTCCCTGAAGTTCGGGAACAAGTCAGACTCCGTGGCATTACCTCGGCTGCCCTCTGCCCACCACAGCCGTTTCTGGCACTGAGGACACTTTCGTTGTCTTCCTGCCCTGGTTCTGAGCATATTGGGCTGCCTTTTGCCCGTATCTGTTGAGTCGGCCTGGCAGAGCCACGGTTTTTCCAGAAATATCCGTGTCTGAATTGCCTTTGTATCACTTTGCTTGCAGTAGCTGAGGGAGCAAGGCCTGGGCGTGGAAGGGACTGGTTAGTTCCTGCGGGCGTTGGGGGAGGAGAGGTGGAGCCTCCCCCTGTCTCCAGCACCTTCGGGCCTTCACCATAGGACCCTCTTCCTTTTGGCTCAGAGGCGGCCCTGGATGACCTCTGTGCTGCAGAGACTGATGTGGACGACCCCGAGATGGACTGTGGCTGAGGCCCACAAGCGGTTGGCCACATGGTGGCACCAGCTCCACTGCTGTCCTCACCTCATCAACTGATTAAAAGCAATAACCGGCAGTTCCTGCCGAGGCTTCCTTGTGTTTCCTGAGTCTGATCTGTTTCGCTGAGTGGGAGGGGACGGGGAGGCTGCGATCCTTCTTCCTGTCCCTGGCTGCAGCTGAGACCCAGTCCCCATGGTAACTAATCTGCCTTGAGGAGAGAGTCCTGCCCTGCCTGTGGAATTGTCCTGAGTCACGGCTTTGGGCTGGAGCCATGGGAAGAAACCATTGTGTGGCAGGGAAGGAGGAAACCCTTGCCCAGGCCTGAATCAGGAAGGCCTGGGAAAGTGGGCCCGACAGGTGGGCACCAAAGGGCCAGGGCAGGGGCTCCCAGCAGTGCTTGAGACCTGGAGCTAGCCTGGCACCACAGCCTAGTCCTCCCGGCTGGCTCTCACTGCTGTGAGGACCCTGGCCATTGTGGCAGCCAGCAGGCCCACAGCTGGGGATCTGAAACAGCCTCTGGGAGGGTCCCATGTTCATGAGCAGGGCAGAGCAGACGGGCCAACGAGCAGGGCGGGTCTGGCTCACACAGCCTGTGGGCGGTCCCAGCGACTGAGTTTCGCTTCTCTGCTTCCCGACACTGCTGCCAGCATCTAGAAGCCGAGAGAGCGTGTGCGCAGTCATTGCTGCTGCGGTAAGTGTGGAACCCCAAAGGGATGGGGCAGGAATGCCATGGGTTTCCTCTACCCCAGACTAGGTGGGCACCAGGAGAGGGTCCCCTCCCTCAGTAGAGTGTGCTTGTCCCACTGAGGAAACCACGCCACCCTCTCCAACTTCCTGTGCTGAAAATGGGCCCTAGAGCTCAGGGATTGCCAGATAGCGCAGGGAAGGCCTGAGATGTGCTTCTGCATCCCCTTGCCCCCACCCCACCCACTTTAGATCTTTCCACTGGGCACTCACACCCACTCCCAACCCCATGCTCCTTCCCAGGCTCAGCAGCAGGTACCTACCCCACCATGGGCTCGCAGGCCCCACCCCCAGGACCCATGCAGACCCTCATCTTCTTGGACCTGGAGGCTACTGGCCTGCCCGTCTCCCAGCCCAAGGTCACGGAGCTGTGCCTGCTGGCCATCCACAGATGCACCCTGGAGAGCCCCCCCACCTCTCAGGGGCCACCTTCCACAGTGCCCCCACCACCACGTGTGGTGGACAAGCTCTCCCTATGTGTGGCTCCGGGGAAGGCCTGTAACCCTGCAGCCAGTGAGATCACAGGGCTGAGCACAGCTGTGCTGGCAGCACATGGGCGTCAGTGCTTCGATGACAGCTTGGTCAACCTGCTCCTAGCCTTCCTGCAGCGCCAGCCACAGCCCTGGTGCCTCGTAGCACACAACGGTGACCGCTACGACTTCCCCCTGCTTCAGGCGGAGCTGGCTACACTGGGCCTTGCCAATGCTCTGGATGGTGCCTTCTGCGTAGATAGCATCACTGCCCTGAAGGCCCTGGAACGAGCTAGTAGCCCCTTGGAGCATGGTCCAAGGAAGAGCTACAGCCTAGGCAGCATCTACACACGCCTGTATGGGCAGGCCCCGCCGGACTCACACACAGCCGAGGGTGACGTCCTAGCCCTGCTCAGCATCTGTCAGTGGAGGCCACAGGCCCTGCTGCGGTGGGTGGATGCTCATGCCAGGCCCTTCAGCACCATCAAGCCCATGTACAGGGTCACAGCCTGTGCTGGGACCAACCCAAGGTCATCTGCTGTCACAGCCACTGCACCCCTGGCCACAGACAGGAACACAAGTCCCAGCCTTGGTGAGAGCAGACCTAAGGCTCTTTCTCCAATGAAGGGCCCTAGAGCCCCACCCAAGGAGGGCCTGCTGGCCCCACTGGGTCTGCTGGCTTTCCTGACCTTGGCAATAGCCACGCTGTATGGACTGTCCCTGACCACACCTGGGCAGTAGGTCAAGAATGACAATGTAATAAAGACTCCCCTAGCACTGAGTGGTCACTCGCCTCCTACCCTCCTCGGCAGCCTGGGCCTCTGTCTATACTCAGGACCTGAGAAGGGCGGCAGAGGCGGGCACAGTCTTTGTCCCTCACTCTCCCTAGCAGGATGGTCAAACATCTGAGCCCAATAAAAGTAGGGGAAACACAAACCCAAATGGTGGACAGGTACTCAGCTTAATGCCTAATCCCAACAGCCAAGGCTATGAAGAAAGGGACAGAAGCTCTAAATGTCAGCATTTATTATAAACAAGGGTGCAGACCCTAGACTGAGAAACACATTGACAGATACAAAGCTAAAACAAACCTGGTGAGACATCAACAGAGGGACAGAGAACACCGAGGTATTCATGTCTGGGCCAAGCTGCCACCCAGCACCCCCTCCTTTGATCCAGATGGCCCCTTGGCCCAGGTGTCCTTGCTGTCAGGATGAACTGTGGACTGGGGTAGAGGAATTGGATATTCCGTGAGGCTGGTATTGGGGAAGCAGGGACTATCAGAGTTGGCAAGTTGTCCCTCTCTGTGGGCCCATTTCCCTCTAGGACCCAGGGGTTTCAGTTTCACATAACTATGACGCACATTTTAAAACAGAAACCAGGCAAAAGGTTTGGCTAAAAGTAAAACAAAAACACTGCAGGGAAGAGACCTGAGTGTGTTGGTGGACAGAGGCACCCTGCCCACTTGTGGCAGGGGCCAGGGCCAGCAAGGGCCGGAAAGCTTCCCTGTGGGCAACCAGGCCGTGAGTGGATGTGGCCCTCCAGGTGGTCCCAGGGAGGATGCAGGGGCAGTCAGGGTGGGTGGGGTTCTGCCTGAGGTGTTTTGGCATCAGGAGGCTGCCCGACTCCCACTAGGTATGCCACAGGCTCCAGGGAGCAGTGGGACATCCGCCGAAAGGACTGAAACCGAGCTTGGCCGGATCCCAAGCTTGCCCACTTGCCTACCTCATGGCCCTGGCTCTGCAAAGGGCACCCCAAACCCTGAGGACAAGCCACAGCCTCAAGCAGTGGTAGGCCACTCTGCCAAAACCAACACACATCTGCATCATGCCCACAAAAGGCTGCACTATCCTAGTGTGACAGGCCACACCTGGTCGCCCTAGGGTGAGCTGGAAAAGAACTCCCACCCCATTCTTTGAATTTTGCTTGAGATTTTTAGGAAGCATAACTTCAAGGGAGGAAGAGAATAAAGTTTGGCCCCAGCCCACTCTGGCAAGGATTGTTCCCCACCTCGTCGGCAACAGAAGAAGCCGCGTGTACAGACAGCACACACATACCACGCACAGGGCAGTAAGGAACTGTGCCTGCAGACCACTCACACTCACAGGACAAAATCAAGTGGCAGCCAGAGAGGCAGGGGCAGGCTCAGGGGGCCGCCTTCGGGGGCTCCATGTAGGCCGGGTTGTACGGAGGCTGGCTGGCGGGGTAGGGTGCGGCTGCACCTCCTGAAAACACAGAGAATACTTGTTGGCCACAGGCGCGGTGAGCTTCCGTGTGAATGGCAGGCAAGCAGAAGCAGGCAGAGGCCTATTCAGCTGCGTACTCTGGGAGGGATGCCTGAGGGGGTGTAGGTGGGGCCCAGGAAGGGTCAAGCGTTGGCAGTGGCACTCACCAGCCAAGGTCTCGTGGTAAGCCGGTGGGCCCATGGGCTGGGCCGGGTAGGGTGGTGGGTACTGCGTCGGGTAGGGTGCTGCTGGCATCACTGGCTGCGGGGGCATGGGGTGGTAGCCCTGGTACGTCGGTCCAGGGTAGCTGGGTGGCACACTTGGAGGCTGAGGGTAAGGGGCGTGCACCACCGTGGTGGCTGTGGTGGTGGTCACGACCGCTGCAAAGAGAATCCCAGTCAGGACCCTCCATCTCCCCAGCTTGTGGGGCCCAGGCTTGCCGCCCTCCCTCCGGCTTAGCCAAAGCAGGGCCCTGGTGCTGCCCTAGCCCACGCAGGGGTCTGCACCCGCACACAAGGGGGGTCACCGTAGGGCGGGGGTGGGTGGGCATGCTTACGACGCGGCCGGCGGCACATCTTGTATAAACAGCAGCAGGAGCAGGTGAAGCAGATGATAATGGTGACAACAGAGAGCACAAAGATGGTCAGGCCAATGGCTACGGTAGCTCCGAACCTGCCAAAGAGCCGGTCATGACCCAGCACCCAGGGCCTCTCTGCCCCTCCCCAGGACCAGCATCCACACTTCACGGGTTCCCAGGGGACACCCCTCTTGCCAGAAGGACTCTGGGCAATACAGATATGGCAACTTCCTGGTAGTTTGAACCTGTTTCAGCCTCAGTTTGTTCATGTGTAAAATGGGGTGTCTGTAAGTCGATGCAAAGATCCTCGCCCAGGGTCTGCCCCCTGCCCTGCCCGCAGGAGCATGGGAGCGCGTTCTCCAAGCCTTCCCCCCACAGACATCTTGTCACCCCCAGCCACCTGGTTCAGCAGATAGTATCAGGCACATGCCACAAGCCAGACACTATGTGGTTTGAGTCAAAAAACTCAGCAGTGGGGAAGACAACCAACCCTGGCCTCCGGGAGCCCACGGTCCAGTGCAGGAGGCAGATGTTGAAGATAAAATGACTCCAGTAGCACAGGTGCCAAGGGGGGCAGAAGCTCCAGGAGGGCGGAGGCCAGTGCAGCCGGAAGAGCAGGGCAAGGCCAGCAGTGTTCCTCTGCTCTCCCACCACAGCCCAGGCAGGGCTGCTGGTCCCCAGAGTGACCAGGACGGTGGCCTCTCACTGCATGCTTGCTGTGTGGCAAGCATTGTTTGAGATGTTCACACACATCCCTGGCCTCCCCGCCCCTGACCAGCACGGCCACCTCACAGGCCAGGCTAGGGGCCAGAGGTGGTGACACAGAGGGGCTGGCGGCGGGAGGCTCCCCTGCCGGACCCTGGCCCTGGAGTGGAGGGCCTTGCCTGGGAAGTTCTCCAAATCTGACTTGCAAAGGCAAACAGAGTCCCTTACTGTTCTCCAGTGTTCCTAGAAGCCAAGCTTTATTCTAATAAAAGGCAAACATTTGGTAAGTGCACCAGACACATTCAAAAATTGAAGGAGCTCTGTTAGCTGCAGGGCATCCGCCCCCTCAGAGGCCCGGGAAGGGTGGGGCCAGGGGCTTTCCCCTCACAGCCCGGAGAGGAAGCAGGTCCCACCCCACAGCCCAGGGACATACCTAAGAACAGGCCCTTCGCACTGGGCTCAAGGCTGAAAAGCAGCCAGCCGAGCGCCCAAACAGGAGCCAACAGCCCCCATGCAGTCCGCGACAAGGCCCCAAGACAGGACCATCAGATCATAGAGATCATAAGTGTCTTCCTGCCAAACCAGAGGCAGGAAGAGACATACACACACACATTCACACAAGCAATGACATGCCACTATAGGGCGAGCTGTCTGTCTCTGTCTGTCTCGGTCTCTCACACACACAGTACGGTGCCCAAGCTCACCCCATGTTAGCCTCCGCCTTCACCCAGGGGCCTCCTGCACTTCCCCTGTTTCCATCATGGGCCACTCAGTTTCAAACTCCTCCCCTTTCAGAGGGGAAAAGGAAAGCAAATCTCCTCCAGATGACGTCAGCAGCAGGAAGGACAGACACAGGCCTGTAGCCATCCTCTTAAAGACACAGTAGGGCCCAGGCGCCACAGCTGCACCAGTAGCCAAGGAGCCAAGAGGGGAGGAGGAGAAGCCAGGCACTCAGGCTGCCTTCCCAGAGCCGTGCCTGCAGGGGCCTGGCCTCCGAATGCAGCCCGCCTGCCCGCTGCCCAGGACAGCTCCACTGGGGGGTCTGAGAGATGCCCCAGCCTCTTCGTGTGCCCCAACCACCCCCATCGCCACCTGCCCTGTTCCAGTCATCCTCCCAGATGAGCACCTTCATCCACCTGCCAGAGTGCAATGCTGGGTCCCTGGCTGACAAGCAAGCAATGAGCAAGTTCTAGCCTGAACCCTCTGCTCCTCCTCTCCCACCAGTGCACTCCCAAGCCACTAATCTGCCTCCTCATGTTCCCCCGTCACCCTGCCAGGTCCCCTCATGTCACTCCTGCTCATATGCCTGCTATGGCTCCTGTAGCTCTTGGGATTACAAAGGAGTGTGCTTTACAACTCCTTGCTAAACTGTGTGTGTGTGTGCTTATCTCTGCATTTTCCTATATATATATTACAGCAGACAATAAAAGAAGAAAAATCTGGAATTTGTCTCACCAGATAGTGAAACTTACAATAAAGCAAAATTTAACCTTTAATTTAAAATTTAAATAGAACAAAACTCCCCGCTAGGCCCACAAAGCCTTGTGTGGTCTGGGACTCCCACCCTTCCTCCTTCTCTGGGCTCCAGCCACGTCACCCTGCTTTCAGCTCTTGAAAGTCCTGCCTCAGGGCCTTTGCACACGCAGTTCTTCCTGCCTGGTCAGCCCTTTCCTTCCTCCCACCCCACCCCCACCTAATTAATTCCTGCTCACCCTTCAGACCTCATCGCTTCCTCAGGGACACCTTCCCTTGCTACGCAGATGAGCTCAGGCTCCTCAGTAAATACTATTACAGGGTTAAATTCCTTTCTACCTCAGTTTGTAAATACGCTCCACTGTGTGAGCGTTTGATTAACTGCACCTGTGACTGCTTTGGGCCACCACCATATTTCCAGTGCTTGGCATGTAGTGGGTGCTCAATATATATTTAACAAATGAATGAATAAATTCACTCAGGGATCCCAGGGGTAGTCCTAGCAGGACACCCAGGCATGGCACTCTGAGGAAGCCAAGCAACACTGGAGGGGTGGCTGCAGAGTGTAACGGGGGCCCATGGCCACACCAGGCTACCGTACTCATGGAACCACACCTCCAAGAGGAAGGAAGGGGGCCTCCCAAGGCTGGGCTACCTCCTGGATTGAGGAGTCTGAAGGCCAAGTTCAGAAGGCAGACTCAGCCTGGCAGGAGGGGCCTGAAGGCCAGAGGAGCAATAGCCCAGGCGGGGAGGCTGGGCGGTATTGTAGAGCTTGCAGAGAATTGGGAGGCCTGCAGGAGGCGGAGGATTCCCAATGCTCAAACTGAGCAAAGGCTGTCTCTGGACCCAGGACACCAGCACTCCCCCCATGATGCTGGCAGGCGCAGACGGGCTGTAGCAGAGTGGGCCTGAGACGGGCTGTAGCAGAGTGGGCCTGAGACGGCGGAAAGGAGGTTTGGAGGGCGGGGAGGCAGCAGCAGTTGGCCATGGCCACACCTCGCCTAATCGACCTCCCCACCTTTCCCCTGCATTGTCACAAGGGAGTCAGGGCAGACAGAGGGTCAGTAGTGGCCTGCCTGGGGCCTGCAGCCAGAGGTACTACCATTCAGGTGCTTAAACACACCAGCCTTGTCTGACAGTCCTGTGAGCAGCCAGAAACTGGGAAAGGATCATGAAATCAGGATCCAAAAGAAAACATGACAGGCCGGGCACGGTGGTGCAGGCCTGTAATCCTAGCACTCTGGGAGGCCAAGGCAAGAGGATCACTTGATGTCGGGAGTTCAAGACCAGCCTGAAAAAGAGTGCAACCCCATCTCTACAAAAAATAAAAATTAGCGAGGCAACTAAAAATTGGAAAAAGTAGCTGAGTGTGGTGGCACATGCCTGTAGTCCCAGCTACTTGGGAGGCTGAGGCAGGAGGATCGCTTGAGCCCAGGAGTTTGAGGTTGCTGTGAGCTAGGCTGACGCCAC
>CAUYRT010041336.1:0-24857 GCA_963574885.1 Lepilemur ruficaudatus
TTAGGTTGACTTCATTAAGAAAAGCAAATCTGCAGCAAAAGCTAATTTCCAAAGCCATTCAGTACTTGATTTTTTTCCTTTGGGTAAATGCCCAATAGTGGGATTGCTGGATCAAATGGTAGGTCTACTTTTAGTTCTTTGAGGTCTCCGTACTGCTTTCCATAGAAGTTGTACTAGGTTTGCAGTCCCACCAACAGTATGTAAGTGTTTCTTTTTCTCTGCATCCATGCCAGCATCTGTTGTTTTAGGACTTTTTGATAAAAGCCATTCTCACTGGAGTTAGGTGATATCTCATTGTGGT
Source organism: Lepilemur ruficaudatus (assembly GCA_963574885.1). Classification (NCBI taxonomy): domain Eukaryota; kingdom Metazoa; phylum Chordata; class Mammalia; order Primates; family Lepilemuridae; genus Lepilemur; species Lepilemur ruficaudatus. Next base: position 302 of record CAUYRT010041336.1, read on the forward strand.
TTTGATTTGCATTTCCCTGATGATTAGAGACATTGAGCATTTTTTCATATATTTACTGGCCATTAGCTCTTTCTTCTTTTGAAAAGCTTCTGTTCATGTCTTTTACCCATTTTTTAATGGGCTGTTTAAGTTTTTCTTGCTGTTTCACTTGAGTTCTTTATAGATTCTGGTTATTAGCCCTTTCATGGATGTATAGCATGCAAATATTTCCTCCCATTCTGTAGGTTGTCTGTTGACTCTAATTGAATTCAGCTGCACATCAGAAAAATAATCCCCCATGATCAGGTGGGCTTCAGAGATGCAAGGATGGTTCAACACACGGAAATCTATAAATGTGATTCACCACATAAATAGAAGCAAAAACAAAGACCATATGATCCTCTCAATAGATGCAGAAAAAACATTTGACAAAATGCAGCACCCTTTTATGATAAAAACTCTTAACAAAATAGACATAGATGAAACATACCTCAATATTATAAAAGCCATACAAAACAAACCCACAGCCGACATCATACCGAATAGGGAAAAATTGAGAGCATTCCCCCTTAGAACTGGAACCAGACAAAGCTGCCCAGTGTCACCACTTCTATTCAACATAGTACTGGAAGTCCTAGCCAGAGCATTCAAGCAAGAGAAGGAAATCAAGGGTATCCAAATGGAGAAAGAAGAGGTCAAAATATCCCTCTTTGCTGATGATATGATTTTACATCTAGAAAACTCTGCCATGAGACTCTTAGAACTGATAAATAAATTCAGCAAAGTCTCAGGTTACAAAATCAACTCTTATTTCTGACAAAAATTCACAAAACTGTCAATGGTTAAGTTTCTGAGAGTGAACGAAGTTCACTGTTAATGCTACTAATTAGTAGATCTTAGCAGATTCTACTTCAGGTTGTACTGAATTAATGTTTTCTCAACTATTCTCACCTATAGTTGTCCTATCTAGACTATTCTTAGAGGCTCATTCTTCAGTCACTTTAAACTTGTCATTCATTCCTCAAATAAACAATAATAACTGGCCAGTATTGTTCACATCTGTTGATTCATCCAGAGCCAAGGAAAACCATTTGAAATCATTTGCCTTGTCTTTAATTTACTATTTATGCTTCTCCCAATGTCCTCAGTTCTTTGAACAACTATTCTTGATGAAAGCAGCTTGACATAACTTGTGATTCAAACAACAGTTTATTTTCTCTGGACACAATTTAATTAACTCATCATTTGTAAATAGCTTTGCTTGCTTTGCTAACAAAAGAGCTACTTGGAACCTTACTTTGGCGGCAGCCTGATTTTCATTTTTTATTTTTGTGAAGAAATTCTGCTATAATGAGATATTTTATTTTAAATGTCCTCATTTTTCTGACTATTACTTTCTGTGAGTTGGGAATATTGTGATGAATGTTTAGTTTGGTAATGTTGACATATATTGTGTTCTTTTATCATAGCTGTAATGCCATTGAGTAATAAACATAATTATTTTCCATCTAATTCAATAACAAAATAATCGGCAGTCCATTGTGCCTCAAAAGCAAGACATTCAAAGTCTTCTTTTCTTTACTTGTTTTACCATGATGAGTAGGCACTGGTAATTCAAAATAAAATGGAATGCCATAGTACAGTGATACACATGTCACTTGTAATGCCGTCAGGTTATGACTTTATCGCTGCAATTTGTAGTGCGGCAGTGCAGTGATTAGAGCATCTTATAGTCTTTATAGCAACTACTCACCTCTTCTATCATAGTGCAAACCCAGCCATAAGCAATATGCAAACAAACAGGCATGTCCAAAACTTTATCTACAGACAATGAATTTTGAATTTGACAAAATTTTCACATCACAAATATTGTTCTTTGATTTTTTTCAGGCATTAAAAAATGTATAGCCAAGAAAATTAAATAAAAGGTATCCAGATTGGAAAGGAAGAAGTAAAACTATCTCAATTCACTATGCACAGATGCTGTGACCTTGCATATAGAAAATCCTAAGGAATCCACTAAAAACAATTAGAAGTAATAAATGAGTTCAGCAAGGTTGCAGGATACAAGACCAATATACACAAAAATAAACTATATTTTTATATACTTGCAATGAGCAATCTGAAAATGAAATTAAGAAAACAATTCCATTTATAATAGCATTAAAAAGTAACATATCTCGAAATAAGTTTCACAAATGAAGTGCAAAACTTAAACTCTGAAAACTACAAAATACACTGTAGAATGAAATTAAAAAAGATCTAAATAAATGGAAAGACATCCCATGATCATGAATCAGAAGACTCAATATTGTTAAGATGACAATATTCTCTAGATCAATCTACAGATGCAACACAATCCCAATCAAAATCCCAGCTGGCCTCTTTGCAGAAATTCACAAGCTGACCTTAAAATTCAAGCTGACAAGGTGCCCAAAATAGCCAAAATAATCTTGAAAAACAATAATAAAGTTGGAAGACTCACATTTCTCAATTTCAAAACTTATATAAAGCCATAATAATCAAGACAGTGTGGTACAGGAAAAAGGACAGACATATAGATCAATAGACTAGAACTGAGAATCCAGGAATAAACCCTTACATTTAAGGTCAATTGATTTTCAACAAGGGTGCAAAAATAATTTAGTGGGTAAAGAATAGTCTTTTCAATAAATAGTTCTGAGACAACTAGATTCATGCAAAAGAATGAATTTGGATACCTACTTCATACCCTATACAAAAATTAACACAAAATGGATCAAAGACTTACATAGAAGAGCTCAAACTATTATATAAAACTCTCAAAATAAAACATAAATGTATAATTAAATGCATATCTTTGTGACATTGGATTAGGCAGTGATTTCTTGGATATGACACCAAAAGCACGAGCAAGAAAAAACATAGACAAATTGGACTTCCTCAAAATTAGAAACTTTTGTCTTTCAAAGGACATCATCAAGAAAGTTAAAAGACAACCCATCAAATGTTAGAAAGTATTTGCAAATCATGTATCTGATAAGGGACTTGCATTTATGATACATAAAGAGTGCTTACAACTCAACAACAATAAAACAAACAACCTGGTTAAACATGAGTTTAATTTCTTCTTTGGAGAAATATCTATTCAAAGAGCATGAATAGGTATTTCTCCAAAGAAGAAATACAAATGGTCAATAGGCACATGAAAAGATGCTCAACATCACTAATCATTAGGGAAATATAAATCAAAACCGTGAGAGACTACCTCACGCCCATTAGGATGGTTCCTATCAGAAAAACAGAAAATATTAAGTGTTGGTGAAGATGTGGAAAAATTGGAACCTGGTCCATTGCTTGTGGAGAAGGAACTGTTTTATTGTGATACATTGACATACCATACAATGCACACATTTAAAGTGTATGATTCAATGGTGTTTAATATATTCACAGACTTGTACAATTATCACTACAATCAAATATAGAACATTTTCATCAACCCAAAAAGAAAGCCCATACTCTTTGCACCCCTATTACTCCCCAGTCCTGGGCAACCACTAATCAGCTTTCAGTCTGTATAAATTTGCCTATTTTTAGACATTTCAAAAAATTGGAATTATATCATATGTCATCATTTGTGACTGTCTTCTTTCACTCAGAATAATGTTTTCAAAGTTTGTCCATGTTGTGGCATGTATCAGTACTTCATTCCTTTCTACTGCCAAATGATATTCCATTGTATGGATATGCTACATTTTATTTATCCATTTATCAGTTCAATTCCATTTAAGTTGTTCCTAACTTTTTGGCTATTATGGATAATGCTTTTATGAACATTTGTGTACAAATTTTTGTAAGGACATACGTTTTCATTTCTCTTGGGTATAGACATACCTGGTAGTGGGACTGCTGGGTCATATAGTAACTTTATGTTTAACCTTTTGAGGAACTGCCCGACCATCTTCCAAAGTGACTACACCATCTTACATTCCCCTCAGCAGTGTAAGAGGATTCTCATTTCTCCGCATCTTTACCAACACTTGTTATTATGTGTTTTTATTCTAGCTATCCTACTAGGTGTAAAGTGGTATCTCATTGTGGTTTTTATTTGTATTTCCCTAATGACTCATGATTTGTCTTTTCATGTGCATATTGGCAATTTGTGTATCTTTGGAGAAATGCCTATTCAGATACTTTACTCATTTTTTTTCCAAATTTTTTAAATTGTAGTAAAATTTACCATCTTAACCATTTTCAAGTGTACAGCTCAGTAGTATCAAGTACATGAACACTGTTGTGTAACCATCACCATTATCCATCTCCAGAACTCTTTTCATCTTTAAAAAATGGAAACTCTGTACCTTTTTTTTTTATTTCAGCATATTATGGGGGTACAAATTTTTAGGTTACATGTGTTGCCTTTCTCCTCTCTTCCCCCGACCCCCGGAGTCAGAGCTTCAAGCATGTCCATCCCGATACCTATTAAAAAATTACTCCCTATCTCCCCCACCCAACCCCTGGCAACCACTGTTCTACTTTCTGTGTCTATGAGTTTGATTATTCCAGGTACCTCATATCGATAAAATCATACAGTATTTGTTTTTTTGTGGCTGGATTATTCCATTTAGCATAATGTCGATGGACCGTACCAAAACAGGCAGTGGGCTTCTTTCCTGGGACAAATACTCTCTACATGCCAGTACAAAACCAGTCTCACTGCACCAGACATCTGGTCATATCAACCTCAGGGCTCTCACATACCAACCCTTCTAGTGGTTGGAAAGAAGTTCAGCTCTGGACTTCCTGAGAGACCTAACCTGGATGGACCACTCTTATCACCCAAACAGAGGTCTGCTTCACAAGTAATTGTTACCATCACTTCGATGATCACTGCCACCATTCCAGCCCCCACCCTAGCTGCATTACGACTACTAGCCCAGCCAATTATCCTGGTCACTGCTGCCACTAATAGCTCACACTCACAGAGCACCTGCCATGTTGTCTCTAATCCCTGGTGAGTGACAGTGAGGATGAAGAGAACTGGTAGAATCTGAGAAGTGTTTAAGAGGTGGAATTTATAAGACTCGATTTCAGATTGGACATGGGGGATAAGGCAGAGCCTACAGTCAAGATTCCCTCAGCATAGGCGATGTTCAGCAGCCATGGGCAGCCGTGGGCAGCCGCGGGCAGCCACGTCCCATCAACTATTAAGGTTTCTGAGTCTTGATATCCCTGAGGCTTCCAAGACCAGATCACTCAAATCCGTATCAATAGTTCCCCAAAGATTTATAATCTAGGCATTTCAGTGAGGAACAAAACTGATAGGACTAATTTAACCACTACAGAAATAGCCTCCTTTCTCCTCTTTCCCTTTAAGGGAAAAAGAAGCTGCATATTAAAAGATCTTCAGGAAGCTCCATCTTTTCTCTATCAAATTTCCATCATTTCTTCCTCTCCATTAGCCCTTAAAAATCAATCAATAAATTATTCCTTAGACATTTAACGGTCCTGATATGTACCAGGTATGACATCACTGTTTTAGACTTAAGGATTCAGAGGTGATCTCCCTCCTTCTATTAATAGCAAATCATGCTCTTAGGAAAAGATCCAGAACTGATTTTTACTGAAGCCCAATGAGTAATGTCTCAATGTGATTTTTCTTTAAGGGGAATTTGAATTAATATATATTTTTCTTATCTCAAAAGTAATTCACAGATAAGTACAACTGAGACATAAAAACCACTAGAACATCCACTACCTGAAGAGAATTATAATAAACATTTTGTCTATATCTTGTCAGACTTCTATGCTATTTTTTTCCTTTTATGCTTCTATTTTAACTAGGGGATTCATATTTTACTTAAGAAGAACATCTTAGCCTAAGGAACGACCCCAGTCTGGCTGCTATTTGGTGCAGAGAACTTTGCTCAAGCCTTCAAAAGTCACGTCTCTCAGGTTCATATAGGTGGTTGTTTCTATATAAGGCCCTTCTAGGTGTCTGGCCATGGCTAGGTGTTCACATTTATCAGCTTCCTCTACACAAGCCCTGCTCACCTCAGTTTGGGAACAAAAAAAATGGAAGTAATAGACACCCTCACAGCCTGGGCAGGGGGCTGGGTAGGGGAGGAGGTCTCCCAGAGGGCAGCTAGAATTGCTATGTCATTTGCATGGCTCCCACCTCTGTCTAAGTAGCAAAGAGCTGCTAGGACTGGCATGTCTGTGACAAAGAGACAAGTGAAAATTTGTTAAGAGAGTGGTGTCCCAGACTCTTCCTAAGGGAAACCTCATTAAAAGGATTATTTCAAAGGATCATTAGTAGAAGAAGAATTTCAGGGTCCCTGGGGTAGAGCTGCCTTTGAACCAAGTTCTGTTTCAGCACTTCTAATACGTCCCCCAAAAGGTCAGCTGGAGTGAGCCACACACCAGAGACCAAACTCCCAAGCCAGGGACACAGATGGTCAATGCTGGCTCCTTCTCTGACTGGCAGAACCATCTCGACTCATCCCAGGGGAGAGCTGGAAGGTTTTTCCATTTCTTAGGAGCTGGAATACAGTTCTGGGCATTCCAATACTTCCCTCACACCCAGGGGTATTATACGCCTTCTGTAGAACATTTAGCTTCTTTCAAAGTAAAATATTCCCTGATGCTGAGAGAGCTAATGTCTCTCCTTTCACTGAAACCCAAAGAGCACCTTCCCATTCCTACGTCTTTAGGTAATGAGGATTAGAGACATCATAGCAGGCGCTCTATGAGTGTGAGGTGTTATCGGCAGCAGTGGCCAGGATATTGGCAGGGCCAGCAGTCGGGATGCAGCTAGGGTGGGAGCTAGAAGAGGGGCTGAGTGGTGGGTTGAAGTGGTGGCAGTGATAATCAAAGTGATTGTAACAATTATTTGTGAATCCTCATTGAAAATATGTACGTTCACTGAAAAGGAAACCGTGGTTCCAAGGTGCCATCACACTGCAGAGAAGAGGGAGAACCTGTGCTCTTTCCACTGCCCCATGCTGTCTCCCTATTGTGGGCCAGGCTCTGGATGCAGACTGACAAGGAGAACATGCAAATGTGCTGGCTATGTGACCTTGGACAAGTCACTCACTCTCTGTGCTTCAAATTCATCTCTAAAATGTTGGTTTTGTTTGAGGCAGAGAGATACAGAACAGCATTTGTGTGTATCTTGGGTGTCTGTGTGTATCTCTGGCTACGTGTTGGGAGGCAGAGGTGAGGACATCCATTGTTCTGCTTTCTAAGCCCATGGCAGTCAAATGCTGGAGCTACTATGGGGACCTAGTCAGTCATTGCCAGACTGGAGGGCGCCTGTCCACCCCCCACTGACTCTCTAGGATGCCACATTCTGTGGTCAGGAAGAGGGCACCCTGAAAGGCCCTTGGAATGTTCCATCTGCTGGGAGCCTTTTGGAGGGCTGATGGAATGATAAGGTAACAATAGCAGCCTGGGCTCTGTGGCTCCCTTCTTTCCCTCTAATGAGTTTCCTTCTGTCCCACAGCCATGGAAATCTCCCCAGTTCCCCAGGGATGCCTCCTCAGCCCATCTGCCTGTCTTTCATCCTACACCACCCAGCTTTCTCAACTCCAAATTGGGTTTCTGAGACCTCAATCCCCAGGCCCTTGATCAACCATGCAGAAAACCCAACTGGTTACAACACTGCAGTCTCAGCCCAGCACCCTCTTACTGTACCCTCCCCTGGCTTCCCCAGGCAGCCCTGCCTGGCCTGGTAGGAAGGACAAAGCTCACAGCCTCAGGGTCTCAGCCCTGGAAGATCCAGGAAATGCACTGGCCAGGAAGGAGGACCTACAGATGGGTAGAGGCATTTACCAACCAAGTTGCCAGGAAGACAGCATGGCATAAGGGCATATAATTTGTAGTCAAACACACAAGAGGTTTGGGATTCTGGCTCTGCCCCTTCCTAGCCATGTGACCTTGGGTAAGAGATTTAACCTTTCTGAGACACACTTTCCTCATGTGTAAAACAAAGACAATATCATCTATTTTGCAAGGTAATTGCAGGGATGAAGCAAGATAATACATTTAAAGCACCTTGCTCAGTGCCTGACACATAGTTCGTGTCCAATAAATGTGGTTTCCTTTTCCTCCCCTGCTCCCCCTGCCCAGCCTCTGACGCTACCAATGGGCAAACAAATTCGGCAGATCACTTCTCAATTATCTGAGGGTCCAGGGCCAGACTCTGAGCATTTTGTCCTTTAAACTGGACAACCTGTGACTACAGAAGGTGGGAAAAGGGAAAGAGAAAATAAGACAAGGGTGGGAAAGAGGTGGGTGGGCGAAGGGAGCCTCAGCATGAGACAAGAGAACCTGTGTGGCTCAGGGCCCCAAAGCACCCCAAGATCAGTACACACGGAATTTGCTGAGAGCAGCTGGCCCCTGGATGGGGGAAGGCTCCAGATTCAGAGCCTGGTTTCGAGCAGGTCCTTCCCACTAGCCTGTCTGGGCTGGAAGCAGGGAACCTGATATTTACATACCTCCGCAGATGTGTCCCAACAGCCTGCCTGCCCTGCCACGGTGGAGTAGAGCAGGAATAATTGCACCAAGGCCAAGCTCCCTCCTCCCCACTTGGAGAGCCAGATGACCTCAGTGCTAGCTGTGGGGAGGGGTGTGTGTGTGCGCGCACGTGCGTGTGTGCAGTTCCAGCCCCTAGCAGAGGAGGCTGCAGGCCTGGGTTCAGAGGGATGCAACATCTGGCCAGCTGTGAGCCTGAGCCAGATGTGCGCCGGCCAGATGGAGGGCATGTTCCCCTGGGTGGGGGCTGCACAGGAGGAAGTCATAACCTCATTGTACACCCTAATCCTGAACATATTACTCTGGAATATGTGCATTATCAACAGCATTGCCATAAAAAAAAAGGCCTCAATAAAGAGAGAAGAAGAAAGAGCAAGGCCCCAAGAGCTGTCAGTGGGCCTCTGACACACTTTCTGGGGTAGGGAGTGAGCTGGGGAGGGAGTCTGGGCTCGCACTTGACCCTGGGCCCTCGCCACCCCTGTGCTTGTGAGGAGGGGGTGTGAGCTGGGAGGTGTAGCTCCTGCCTGGCAGAGAGAGCTACTATTAACACAAACTCAAAGCCATGGACACAGCCAAAAGGAGCCTTTGTGATTTGGGGGAAAGGGGCTCCTATGTCTTGGAAGAGCTGGAAGAAAGAGGTAAGCCAGAGAAAAACTCTGGGCCTCTTTCCTCTGCCTTCATTAAACCAGGTATTCTGGATGTTTCCAGCAGGGAAGGCACTAGGATATCTGTCTACTCCTCCCCTCTTTACTGTCCCCACTTCCATCCTCACTGTGTCCCCCATTGTACCCTCATTCCTGAGAGAACCAGCCAGACAAGCCACAGAATCTCAAAGCAAGGATATGGGGGCTGGGCTGCCTCATTACCAGGGGCATTGGGCTGGGCCCAGCCAGCTTTTTCTGGAACACTGACAAGGTAGGGTGGTCACAAAAGGCTTCCCTAGAGAATATGGGGTCTCAAAAGATAAGCAGAGTTTGGCCAGACGATGAGAGAGGAAAGGGCATGTTCTGTTCAGTGTAGGAGGGCCCTTGGCCCCTGAGAAGCTGAGATGGAGAGGGACAACAGAGAGAGGAAGAATGAAAGAGAAAAATCACATGGGAGCTAGAAGCACCTCAGAGCCCAGGTGGTCCAAGCCCTTCATCTGACCACAGAAAGAAAGAGAAGAAAGGGGCGTGTGCAGCGGGTGGAAGCCAGGAGAGGGATCTGATGGGCTTACGGCCCTCACGGAACCCCCGCCCCACCCCAGGCAGCTCCTCTGCACTGGAAACCCACAGAGAGCCAGGAAGAATGGGCAGCATTGAGGGCAGGTAAACTGCTCACTGAGGGGTCAGTGGGGTGAGGAATGAGACCCCAAGAGGGGTGGGAGACACACGGAACAAACCAGGGGCCAGGCTGGCAGCCCTCTCCCCTGAGTCCTGCAGGACTGTGGCAAGCACAACTGCTTCTCATTAGCAAAGTGACCGTGGAGGAGGAATCCAGCCCAGCCCAGGTCACGGTCACAGCAGTGAGCAGCCAGCCTCAGCCAAGCCAGAGAGGAGCAGGCGGGGGCCCCAGGAGACCTGCAGCGGCTGTCCAGCCCTGGGGTCCCAAAGTTACCCATGGCAGCACCTGGAGGGGGCAGTGACGAGAGAGAATAATCCACATGGCTGGAGGAGCGAGGAGAGAGGGACATCATGCCAACGTCCTCTTTCTGGCTGTCCTGTCTGATTCCTCCTTCCTAATTCATCTACTGTACCATGGCCGGACCCCATCACTCTCCAGCTGAGGAAGTGGCAACGGCTTCTCCAATGACCCAATCCAGATAAACTTCCAAGCCCAAATCGAAAGTTTCCCTGTGATTTAGCAACACCGGACGTCATCAATTCTCACTCCCGTAGTTCTCCAAACCAAGCCCTCCATCCCAGCTAGAGCTTCCTGCACATGTCCTGCCAAGACCCTCTTTGCTTATGCAATTTCCTGAACCTAAAATGCTTCTTCATCTCTACCAACTCATTATTATTCCCCCTTGACATTTCATTCACCTGTAGAATTGGGACAGTACTAATGCCTACCTCATAGGGTTTTTGTAAGGACAGAATTGGAAAGTGTTTGGAACAGAGCCTGGCACACGGCAACGTTACCTATTATTATTGTTATTATTGTTGCGGCCATTACCTTCCATCTGATCCCAAGTTCTGCCTTCTCTAGAGTGTCATCTCCCTGACCTGCCCATCCAAGATCTTCATCACCCTCCCTCTCACGTTTGCCAGCTCAGTTCACTTCGGTTCACGAGTAATTTGTGGGGCACCCTACACTCTGCTAGGCACCGGGCAGTGGGGAGGCAGTTGGGGAACAAGACAGTAGTTGTGTCCTGCCATCAAAGAGCTTATAGTCTAGAGGGGGTTAAACAGTGAAAGGCAGTTACCAGAGCTGTGCAAGTGCTGGGCCGAGAGCACACATGCCCCGAGCACCACGCGGGCACATGGAGGGTTGGCACTGGGGCAGGGAAGCCTTCTCAGAGGAGGTGATGCACAGGCGGGACGGAAGCTGAACGGGAGGTAGCAGGGTGGAGGGAGGGAGAGTTGCTGCAAAGAGGAGGAAGAGCACGGGTGGAGGGGAGGGTGAGGGCGGTGGCTCTGGAAATTGCAAGGGGCTCAGGAAGGTTAGGATGGGCTGCGGGGAGGAGGTTTGGCAGGAGCCAGACCAGGAAAGGCTGTGTGAGCTGGGCTAGGCGCTGGGGCCCAGGCTGGTGGGCAGTGGGGAATCCTGGGAGGGGCTGCAGTGCTCACTTCGACCCTTAACCCATGGTCTTGGGCTATTATGAACTATTTCACATCTGTCAGACTTGTCCCCAGAGCCGTCTCACATCCCTTTCTTCAGCGAGGCAGGATATCAGTAAGTAGCTCTCTATGTGACGCTCTTTGGAGGCAGAGCACGGACCACACTGTGTCGTGTGCAGAGCGGGAGCCCCTGCAAGTCTGAAGGGTGGAGGAAGGAGAAGGGGAAACGTAACAAAGTGAGAGAGGCCATGAAGTGCAGGAGCACTCGGCACTTCAGAGAGGGGAACCTGGTCAGCATCCAGCTGCACGCAGCCTGGGAAAAGCCACTGCGATGCCCTCAGCCTCAGGTTCTTCCTCTATAAGGTGAGACTCAAGCCATCTGTCCACCTGCCCATACCTGAGAGCGCAGGGGAAAGCCCCGCACAGGCAAGCTGCTACCAAAGGCAGAAGCAGCAGATGCTGAGACAGGGAGAGGAAGGGGACCCACCATGAGGCTGGCTCTGGAGGCTGAGAAAGGGAGCCCAAGCCAATAAGGAAAAGAAACAAATGTGAGCCTCTCAGCAACTCCCCCACCTTCCACATGTGCCCCCCGTCCACTTCTCTCTCTGCAGCTTGCGGGACTCACTGGCAACAATCAGTGGCATCCAGTTCCCTCTCCCAACACACTGCATAATATGGGTACCTGAAGAATCAGGTTAGGTGGCTCCAGGCTGTCCCTGTCCTGCCAGTTGGCACCTACCCAGGAAACATTCCCTGACCCCCAACTTGCAGTAATCTCTCCCTTCTCTGACCTTTTACGATTCCAGGGAGCACCATTCATGAAGCACATGACTTTGACTTCGCTCTACGCGCTCTCAGATGGCCCCTCCCAGCCTTGAGATTCTAAGTTCTCTGGGGGCAGGGGCAGGTTGTTGCCTCTCAAGCATCCTCCAGGGGCCCCAGCACAGGCTTCCCAAAGGCTTTGGGTTGCTGCTTCCTGCTCCTTCCTCTCTGAAGGTATGAAGAGGACATGACAGTCTGGATGAGCCAGAGTCGGGTTCCAGGCATGAAGAGGAGGAGAAGATTGGTGTTTCTTGACATGCATCACATCAGATTCGCCAGGCAAGGGCCATAAGCTGGAAGCAGTGGCCACATGGCCAGCAGATGGAAAGGCTAAAGCAGCAGCACAGCGAGTGCTGCTATCCAAATTGGCAGTTTCTAGTGCCTGACAAAGGGTCCAAGGCAAAGCCTCACCCCAGGCAGCTGTCAAGCCCTCCCCAGCTTCATGGTACAGCGAGTGTGCCCAAAGAAGCCAAGCTGAAAAGCGGGCTACCATCTGGAGAAGATGACAGGGCCAGGGAGAGTGTCACCAAACCGCCTTCTCCCTAAGGCAATCAGGGTGGGCCTCATCAGCACTTTGAAATGAACATCTGGCTGGTTCCAGATGTGGAACCAGATGTGAGAACATGACATCCTGGCATTGACTGGTAGGCAGGTTTAGGGTCTATGCACAACCCTCCCAGCTGGCAGGGCCTCTCGAGGACCTCCGTCCATGCCTGCCTGCACACCTCCCTTGGTCATGTAGCCCCAGGCTGTGGGCTCCCGTGCTTGGCCAAGTAATTTCTCATGTCTGGCTTTGGTCCACACCAGAATCAATGCATTCTCTTGTTCAGTGGAGATGGGAACTAGCTGGTCACCATCCCCCAGTAAAAAATTGGAGACGGTGGTGTTTGTGTGTGTTTGTATGTATGTATGTATGTGCACGTTCACATAAAGAATCCTGAGAATAAGAGGCCAAGTCAGAGCCCTGGCCCTGAAAAGGACAGCGGAGCGATGCAGCCCCACCCACCTGCTATCCAGGTAAGGCAGTCAAGAAAGAGAGAAGGTGAGGTCTGCAGGGGCGGGGAGAAGTCAGTCGCAGCTCTAGCAGACCAGATCTCAGGCATCAAGAGTCTAGTGTCTTTCCACGCTGCCACCCTTTCCCTACTCTGCTCCACCTCCCAAACCACCAGTTCCAGTCTCTGCCTTGATATGCAGAATGGAGAGAGCCTCTTTCCCCGAGTTAAGGTGCTAACTGTCGAGAGCTGCAGGAGGTGATGTGCAGGGGTCACAGTGAGGAAAAGCAGTGGACAGACGGCAAGTCCTCTTCAGGTTGGCACTAACATTCCTCCAGGAGTAAGCAGGATAAAAGTCCCAAAAAAAGAAGTCAAGAAAGGGAGTAGGTAGATGACAGAAGAGAGGCCCCAAACACTGGTCTCTGAGGGATGTGGTCCAGGGGATGTGGCCTCATGGAAGGAGGGTTTCCTGGCTCACCCCAGGGACAGCCCCTTACTTCCTATGGACACTTGAGCATCATCATGTCATCCCTTCTGGATTCTCACTCTGGTGGGTCCTGGACCCCAGAACCAGTGACTTTCCTGGACTCCTGGGCTTGGACTGTAAGGCACCTCCTGGAAGTTTCCTGGGATGAGGACCCCAAACATAAGCTTTTCAAAGGCCCATTTAATTCATCTTACAAGGTCTGACTCCAGCTTTGCCCATCCTCAGTCCCTCAGTCTGTGAAACAGACAAAGACCACCAGAGTGGGAAAGGAAACAACTAGCATCTTCAAGCAGAAGGTGTGGCCACCTTGCTCTCAAACCCTTCCCACATGAGCCCTGGGATCTACTCTGGCCTTCCTAGAAAGGGACTGCTATACAGGGGCTGGGGCTGGCAAGCAGAGAAAGAATGCTGAGCTTTTTCAATCATTAACAATTTTCTTAATTTGAAACCTCTCTTTTCCAAATCTTGCAGAGCACACATTGTACAGTCTTCTTTGTTAAGGATTAATTACTAGCCAAGTTTGAAGTCTTTGGAGTTGTTTGGGAGTTATTTGAACTGAAAAGGAAAACATAACTAAGTTGTTATTTCTCCTAAATGGAAAAAGGATATTTTTTGCGGGTGTTTGCAATGCTCACAAACAGCTGAAGGGGTTTTTTAGTCTATCTTTCCAAAAATCATTGCCCTAGGCCGTGACCAAATAAGGAAAAAATGACCAAAAAAATAAAAATCTCCAAACCATGAACTTTCAGGAAGTTACAAATGGCTGAAATAGAAGCATGTACTAGAAATGGCTGGAGACCTTGCTTAGCACAATTTCCCACTATTTCCTGCCACCCCTGCCCAGCACTCATGTCTCAGATACACCCAGGGATCTCCCAGGAGACTTTCCTTTCTAGGCACCCAAGAACCAAGAGCCAAGCACAGAACTGAGAGCTGGGGGAGACCTCAGCACTGTGCTAACATCCTCATTTCACAGATAGGGAAACTGAGTTCCACCAATGGCATAAGTGACTTGCCCTAGGCCCGATAGCAAGCTTCGGCACAACCACATTACCAGTCTGGCTTTTACCAGGCTGTCACCTTCATCTCCAGAAATGCTTCAGGGTAGACTGAGGCAGGGTCTCTGGGCCTCTCCAGGAAGCCAGGACAAGTGGCCCCCTGTGGCTGTGCTTTGGCATGCCCATCATTGAAACAGGTGGGCATTGCAGAGGAGAGACTGCAGGCTTGGAGACAGAGAAAAAGACTTCTTTCCTGTCTTAGAAGGTGAGGGTGGCAGGCTCTTATCAAAAAGCACACTCACTGTGCTGGCCATTGCCCCAGTAGCCTGGGACATCCCTCTGCCCCGAGCTCTTAGACAGCTGTCATTGAGGTGAGTAGGGGTTGGTGATGCTGCACCCCTGTACCTGGGTTCCAGGCTCTGATGCACGAGAAACTTTTGTCAAATCAAGAATCTCCTCCACAACGTCCCTATAACCAAGATCTGGGCCAAGGCTCCTGGGACCTCATTCCCCAGATCAATTTCCCCCACGTGAGGAAGAAAGAGGGGACTGAGGCTTTCCTCTCTTCAGAGCTGAGGTTGTCCTGACACAAGGGACTCTTCCCTAGGTATGATCCAGAGTGGTCATATAATACTGCGGTAAAACTATGGCACCAGACTTTTGGGTTTGAATCCTAACTCTATCACTTACTAGCTGTATGACCTGAAAGTTACTTAACTTCTCTGTAACTCAGTTTCTTCATTTGTAAATGGAAGTAATACCAGCACCTATATCCTCTGGTTCATAGTAAGTGCTATGTAAGTTGTAGCAATTATTACTGTTGTTAATTAGTCAATATTGGCAATCTATGGAAGGAAGAATAAACAGGGAGATACGTAAGAACCCAGAACCTACTTCCTAAGTTGGAAAGAACCTCTCAACACTGGCTTGGGGGGCAGGTCAATCCCTACAGCCTTCTGGAACATGTCAGCATTGTCAGGGATGCAGAAGGAGAGGCCAGCAAGTCCAAATCCAGAGACCTGTCTTTTCCTAGCCTTCTGGCAGCCCCTCCAAGAACTCTGACAAAGTTGCCAGGCTCGTCTGGGCCTTGGTTTCTCCATTAATAACAGGAAGATAATAGAACGCTTTGCTGTTCTGTCAGGTTCTTTGAGAGGCTCGGATGAAAGGCAGCAACAGTCAGGTGAGATGCTGCTATTACAGCTAATGACAGAATCAACACGCTCGTAAGCGGCTGCCCAGCTCTGACTCAAGCTGTTTAGAGTTCTAGGCCTTGGTAGTGGAGGACTGGGGTGGGGGCGTTGAGTGGGTTTGTGGTTGCACGAGAAGGGGGAGCCTTAGCCAGTGCCCTCATCTGCCCTACTACCCCATGTCAGTGCATCTGCCATGACCTAGGTTTCTTCAGGGCTTCTAGGTTTCTCCCTGGGTTGAGCCCCTACTGTCCTGCCTCCCTGAGAATTTCATTATCCCTCACTCCCATGCCTGACTCCTCACCACCTCCTTCCCCTCTTGCCACGACTTAAGCTCCAGCCCTGCATGTGACACATCACTCCAGAGGACAATCAAGTCTGTTTAGAAACATGTGGAAACCATGGTCTTAGGCTGCTGCAGCCAGAGGAATAAAACATTCCCCAAGGCCAGGCCCTCCCTCTCCCACTAGCCCAGGGACAGCAACCCAGAAGGGACTGATCAGCATGGGGCTGGACTCCCTCTGTGACCTCCACATCTGGTCAGATGCTGCAGGTCCCTCCTTCCCCTGGGGAGCTTCGAATGGGAGGCTGACCAGAGAAGGGAGGCTTTCCCTTCCTTCCCCAGAAGGCCCTGCCAGGCCATTTCTGCTACATATCACCAGTTCAGTTTCCAGATTGTGGTTGGTCCCCTGCTCCCCTCTGAGAGCTAGAGGTGGAAATGGGGCCAGCAAAGCAGAGAGCAGCTGATATCAGGCCATCCCCAGTCCCCTAAAAGAAGAGTTCTTTCCTTGGCAGCTCATTCCAATTCCAGGAAGCCTCTGCAATAGCATCTGTCCTGACCTTGGTACTAGCCTGGGGACAGGCATGCAAACTCATCCAGCCCTAGATCCTAGTGTGACGTGGGAGTAGAGGCAGCCCCAAGAACATGCCCATTGGCCTCCCAAAGTGTCTCCTCTGCACTGAGGCTCTTGCTTTCCTGACCAGTAGACACAGCAACAGGTCATTTGGGGGATGTATGGCCAGATGGCAGGAGGCCACCTGCTTGCCTCTTTTGATCTATCTGTCTTTCTGGTCCCAAGAACTAGTCCTTGACCCCCAGCATCCTTTCCCCTTCTCCACTCTCCCTCAAGCTCCCCCTACTCCCAGGTCCAGCCCTCTGTAGTCCTCCTTCCACCAATGCTGCCAAGCACCTATGGCAGATCATGCAGCAGAACTGGGGATAGCTAAAGCAAGCACAGAAAGAGGAAGGTTATGCTGGAGACAAGCTCTAGAGATGGGGAGGAGAGAAAACCAAACCTCCAGCAAGAGAAGAGCTGGCCAGAAAACAGCATGTCTGGAATGGTCAGGACAGACTGGGATATGCTTGGAGAAAAGCATTCCAGGCTGGGTGCTACCATGAGCAAGAAGTGGAGGCGGGAAGTAGCTGGACATCTCTAGGAGAATCAGCTTCTATGGGGCATACAGGCCAGGCAGAAATAAAGAGTGACCCCATATTGTGCTCTGGGACTCCTGAGCAGTAGAGGAAGCAAGTGGACTCAGGGTGGGAGTGTAGGTGTAGCCAGGGCAGTTGGCTTATACTGTGTCCATGGGAACTCTCCAAAGTGAAAAGACAGGGACTTTTCTTCAGAAATTGAAACCCCTCTCTATAGAGAGGTGGGCTCCTTCATCCTTCCCAAGGGCTAGAAGGCAGGGAGGAACACCCTCATCACTATATAATAGGAGAACTGAGGCTCAGTAGTGCTTAGTCATCTGCCCAAGGTCTTACAGCAAGTTAGTAACAAAGCCAGTGGAATATTCTGGATGCTCAGGCCTGGAGGGGTCCTCAAGAGGTCACCTACTCCACCTCTTGCCCCAGGCAGTCCAGATCCCAACAAATGGGTTTCTAACTATGCCTAACCATGTCAGGAAGACTTTTTTTTTTTTTTTTTTAACAATTGCTGCCAAATACTTGTTGAATTCAACTCTAGCCTGAATCCTTCCTGCTGTGGTTTAAACACACAACTTCTCTGGTTCACAGGCAAGACGGAGTTATATAAAAGCTTTCTCTAGATTTGAAGTCATTTTTGGGCTCCCCTTAGATTTCTCTTTTCCAGGTTTAACTCAACAGTTTCTTTCTCAATACCAAGCTTCCCATGATTGACACGGCACATGTACTGGGTGCTCTATAACTATGACATGATGAATGGATGGTGAATAAATGAACAAACAAATCATTTCCAGACAAGTACAACATGTTGACCTCCCTGAAGCAGATGTCAGAAGTCCCCCAGCATTCCTAAATTCCCTTAACAAACCTGACATGATATATGCATAGCCACTGCCCAGGGGGTGTCTAGAGATATTCTTAAGCCACATTCTTACTGTAAAAACACGGGTATCTTCCCTCCTTATCTGTCCTTACACACACTCATACACATATGTATTTACATGCACAAATAAAGTATCAGCACTAGCCCGTGAGGGAAAACCCACCCATCTCAACCAGCTCGGCATCTCTGCCGGGGTCTTTTGATAAGACTTACCTCCCTGAAATTCCTCCTTATCTTTATCCCAACGCTCTTCACATAGGGAAAGAAGTGAGCTCTATCCATATAGGTGCCATTTATGCTTACCATGTGCTGGGGACTGTGCCAGACACTGTATGTGCATGCTCCTATTTGGTCCTCACAACCACCCTGGAGCTTACAGAAGAGGAAACTGAGACTCAGAGAGGTGAAGTCTGGCTGTCACAGAGGCAGGCTCAGGCCCTGGGCTGCCTGACTCTAGAGCCCGCCCTGCTACCTGCTCCTGCTGTCCTGCCTCTCCTCCCTAGGCCTGGTGGTCTTGAATATCCCCACTGCTCCCTTTCCAACCCTCCCCCACCCCAGCACACAGAACTTCATCTAGGTGAGAACATGAGATCGCAATGGGGTGGGGGTAGGGGGGCGGAGAGGAGGACTGGGGTTGTTCATGTCCAGCAATTTGTCCTTGTTCAAACTGGTTCCTTTTCTCGTTGTTTCCTTTTCTCTTAATCTCAGATTGAAGAGCTATTATTTCCAAGCCAGGAAAAAAGAACAAAGAAAAAAAAAAAGAGCTCTGTTCCAGGAACTGTAACATCTCTCTCTGTGCTACCCCATTTCTTACTTCTCTGACTCTTGGACAAGTTCAGCCGTGCCTGGCCCCCAAATTTGGCAGGACCATTGGTCACAAAGCCTTTTTAGGGTCTTCTCTTCCTCCATGTACCCGTAGGCCAAGGCTGGGGTGAGAGAACAAGGAAGGATAGGAAGAAAAGCAGATCAAGGGAAGGTATTGGAAAATGATAATAACTTCTAGTTCCCAGCCTAGCCCTCCCATGTGTAACCTACTCTCTCAGGACTCTGTGTATCTTCTTTCTGGCCTGCAGAAGTAGCTCCAGAGAGAATGTGTGGTTAGTCACACACAGAAACACAGACATGCACACACACACACACACACTTACCCACACACACGGGTGCCCACACTCACAGACTGTCCTAAACACACACATATCCCAGCCCAGTCTTATTCACAGAGGTACTCGGAACCTCAAGGGACAGAAAACCCCCTGAAGCTAAGATACATAATCATGAGCATGGGCACTCACAATCACATTTTCAAACATTGCCACAAACACGCCCTTTCTCCCAGGCACAAACATGGTCACATGCATGCTTGGGGAGTGTATACCAGCTCCCTGGGCACAAGCATTTGTAGAGAGACCCAAAAAACAAAAGATACTGGAGTTAGATCCCTGAATCAGAGTGGTCCCCAAGCTCATGGGACCTCTACTTCTCAGCCCCCTGCTTTACCACATCTCTGAAGTTATTGAATTGGTTGGATCCCATCCAGTCCAGGTAGGGAGGAGGGCCATTCCCAAGTCACCCCATGGTCCCTCACCCAAAGCACAGCCTGTCTAGTCCTGAGCCAATAGAGGCCAAGTTTGTGCCAAGAGGATGGTTTGAGTCCAACTGTCAGGAGACGCCACTGTGTCTCCCTGGGGGAGAGTGAAGTTTCTGGCCTTGGGCCATCAGGAGCTTCTAACCTGGGGCTGGCATCCACTCTGCCAGCTGAAGGGGAAACAAAGGTGCCTTGATGCAAGGGCACTAGGATTGTTGGTGGCAGTAGACACATCAGCACTGCCCCAGGGCAGGAACCCTGCCACCGCCCTGTTAACCCCTCCTGGTCAGGCTGGCTCTCCATCTCCCCACCCGGCTCCACAATAGCAACCTCCTCCCCAGGTACAAGGTGGCACAAGCTCCCCTCTAAGACTTCAAGAGCCACATGAATGGTCCAGAGGGGACCTAGGTCAGGGAGAGGGGAGGAGCTAGATAGCTCATGATGATCCAGGTTGAGTCAGGGGAGAGTACCCCAGAGGGATACCCCAACTCCCTTGACTTGGGTTCCCTCAAAAAAAATCCACAGGTTTTCCAAGAAGGCACACAGCTGCTCAGAGGAGAAAGCAGCCCACACCAGCACAGCTGCCAGCAGTGCTGGAGGCACGGCCCTCCCCAGCCCCAGACCAGGCTGCAGAGCAGAGTGACGAAATCCTTGGGAACAGTGATGGCAACAGGCCCGGGTGTCAGCAGTGGGCTGTGGTTTTCGTGCCACCCCCACTAGCGCTGCTGATGCCCCAACATAAAATCAGGGACTTAACATTCACCCCACCAGGCCTTCAGACAAAAGAACTCTGCCACATCTCCTGATGAATCCTGGCCCTCCTGAAGGCATCTGTGCAGCAGCAAAGCACAGAGCTATACTTCCTGCCCAGACGTATCTCCTTTCCAGAGCCATTCGCCCCAGGCACAGTCAGTGCTGAAAGGAAAAGCTGTCAGGACATGCAGCTGAGGCACAGCCAGCAGACGTGGTGAACGTGGGGACGCTAGGCCTTTGCAGAGGAAGAGGTGTGCTAGCCACAGCGGGAGAGGGGATTTGGGGCAAGTCCCCTCCCACTATTCTGTCATATCACCCTCTATCACTCTATATTGGCCTATTAATTTTCCCTTTTTTCTTTCCTTTTTTTTTTTTAGAGACAAGGTCTTGTTCCGTTGCCCAGGCTGGAGTGAGGTGGTGCAATCATAGCTCACTGTAACCTTGAACTCCTAGGCTCAAGTGAGCCATCTACCTCAGCCTCCTGAGTACCTTGGACTATAGGCATGTGCCACCGCACCCAGCTAATTTTTACTTATGTATATATATTTTTAGAGATGGGGTCTCACTATGTTGCCCAGGCTGGTCTTAAACTCCTGGACTCAAGCGATCCTCCTATCTTGGCCTTCCCTAGTGATGGGATTATAGGCATGAGCCACTGTGCCTGGCCAGCCTATTCATATTCTTTCTAAGACTTTTCACGATTTATAATTATGTTATTTTCATATTTTCTCACTTATTATTTGCTTCCTCCACTAGGCTGTAAGCCCCACAAGTTTAGGGACCATGTCTGTCTTATTTACTATTGTATCCCCAGTGTCAACATGGTGCTTGGCACAGAGGAGGGACTCAGTAATATTTATTGAATGAATGAATCGTCTCCGTCCATAGAGCCCTTGTGCACTGTGCTACATTGCCACAGAGACACCAGAGTGACATACCTAAACACCAGAGAATCCAGATCAGAAATGGCAGAAAGTTCTTCAAGAAGGCCCACCAGCTCTCCCACCCACCCATCCACTCATACCACATTCTACAAATCTATCATGACATCTGTGACGGTATTGCACTGGGAACTGAGGACACCTCCATGAAACAAACACACACAAAGCCACTGGCTTCCTCCCTTAGGAGATGCCACTTTGGTAAGGAAGGCATATCAAGAAACAAACGACTAAACTTCAGTCTGACAAGTACCGTAAAAGGTAAGATCAGAGGGCTGACCCCAGTTACAGGGAGCTGGGAAGCTCTCCCAGAGAAGAGATGTCTAAGATGAGCTCTAAGGAGTGGTATGGAGGCTGGGTGCGGTGGCTCACGCCTGTAATCCTAGCACTCTGGGAGGCCGAGGCGGGCGGATCACTCAAGGTCAGGAGTTCAAATCCAGCCTGAGCAAGAGCGAGACCCCGTCTCTACTACAAAATAGAAAGAAATTAATTGGCCAACTAAAAATATATAGAAAAAGTTAGCCGGGCATGGTGGCGCATGCCTGTAGTCCCAGCTACTTGGGAGGCTGAGGCAGAAGGATCGCCTGAGCCCAGGAGTTTGGGGTTGCTGTGAGCTAGGCTGATGCCACGGCACTCACTCTAGCCTGGGCAACAGAGTGAGACTCTGTCTCAAAAAAAAAAAAAAAAAAAAAGGAGTGGTATGAACTAGCTAGCAAAGGTTGGGGGAAGAAAAGAAGATTTCGTAAAGAGGGATCAATATATGCAATAGTCTAGGCATAAGAGAGTATGCGGCTTAAACAAGGAGAGAAGGCAAGTTCAGAGTTGCCAGTGATAGTGAGGAAATGCTGAGGGAGGGGTTGGAAAGGCAGGCAGGAGGGCCTAGAAAACTTTGTGGCACTGCTGATGGGCTGTGATTAGAAAAGTAAAGGAATCTAACTTGTGGTTCAGAAAATTCCCTCAGTATGTAGAAAAGGGTTAGGGTTGGAGAGCACACCTGTTTGGGCAGAAGGCAAGTGGCCCTCCTTCCGTCCCTCATAGATGGGAAGGAGAATATGGGAGCTGCTCAGAAAGAGGCCTGGGAGGAGACAGGGGTCATGCAGGCCCCCAGCCTTCCCCTGTTCTCCATATCAACAGATATTTGTTTGTCCCTTGCTCCCAGAGATGCCCAGGGGATTGCAGGAGACCCACGGTGCCAGTCATCCAGTCATGCGGGAACTATGTGTCAGGGGTTCCCACACAGCACAGCCCACGGGGTAAGCAATACTCCTCCCGGGCTGAGGAATGGAAAACCCATTGGGACAGTCTCAGGATACATATACCCTCCTCCCCATAGCCTCATGTCGGGCCTGCCCACTCTCTGATAGGCCGGTCCCAGTGAAACGCCAAGGTCAGGCCCAGCATCACCACATCTATCCGACTGTCTGAGAAGGGGCTGTAAGGGAGGATATGGACGCAAGAAACTGAAAGCGGCTGTTGCAGCAGAATGCAAAACCAAAGGAACTGCGTGGTGTGGGCCCCGAGCTGAGCGGCCTGGGTGCGGGTGGAGGATGGAGGGCTGGGGGTTGAGTCCCAAGAGGAACAGGCCAGGAACTGAACAACCTTCCTTCAGAGAAGAGGCCTGTGGAACTGGAATTTTGTCCGACTCTGCAATCCAGCCCTGAGCCTGGTCTTTATCCCACTTGCGTGAGGGGAGGAGGAACCTGGTAGATTCTCGCCAAAGGGGGTGGGCCAGAGAGGCGGCAGCAGCCTGCCTCCAAGGCCTGCCGGGGGTTAGAGGGAGGAAGGACGGCCAGGGCAGGAGAGGCAGCTCTGAGCTGCAGCATCCATCCACCGTCCACGCCGGGAGCTCGCCACGCAGCTCAAACTTGCGAGGGCCTGCTCGCGTCGGGCTGTATTCCCAACACACTCTGACCTCTGACGGCAGCATCGGAGCCTGCCAGGCTGCGCAGGACTCAGTGAGCTCAGCAAGGGCCCAGCTCCGTCGCTTCCACAGGGCAGCAGAGGCACCAGCCGGCCCTCCCTGGGGAGGGAAGCAGGAGACCTTTAAAAGCACACAGCCTGCTTAGGCTTCTTCCTAGCCTCAGCCCAGGAGGGGCTCCCTCCCAGAGGCCCGCGAAGGAACGATGCTCGGCCTGCTCTGCCACCTGGTGGACAGAGGAGGACGGTGCTCGGGACAGCGCTCAGGCAGGTAAGGCCCTGCTACCTGGTGGAAAGCTGGGCAGGGGGTTCTGGAGCTCACACGCAGCCAGCCCCTTGGCAGCCTGCTGTCCCAGGCTAGAACAGGAAGGATATGGTGCCCTAGGGCATGACGCTAGTACTTTAGGATTCACAGTCGTTTAGAGAAAACAAAACTTATTACATGAAAGATTAGACAACATGATGGCACATACTAAGTCAATTAATTCACTTCATTCACCCATCCAACCACTCGCTCATCCATCCAATCAAATACTTAGAAACACTTACTATATGTAAGGTACTGTGGACGTCATGAAGGGGAATAAGTTACAAGACTCGATCTTAGCCCTCGGGGAACTAAGGTTCTACTATCCTCACCTGAGTAATCTCTCTCTCTCTTTCTCTTGCCCCACCCACACCCCCATCAAAACCTGGAGCAGTATGTATTATTATTCCCACCTTACACATGAAACCATTCAAGCTCCAAGAAGTTAAACGACTTGTCCGAAGGCTCACAGCTGCTAAAAGGTAGAGCCTAAATACAAACCCAGGACTTTTTGTTCATTAAACAAACATTCTTCCAGTGCCTGATATTTGTCAGGCACTATGGCAACAAAAACGAACAAGAAGGACCCCTCTCCAAGGGACACTCACAGTCTTTTGAGTGACAAAAAAGCACACTAACAATTACACACAGAATATTGGGCAGGGCTAATGCAGAATTTTATACAAAATTCTCTCTACAGCATGAGCCAGAGCAGTTACGATTTTAATTATGATAATAATAGCTAACACTTATTGAGTGCTTACTATATGCAAAGCACTATGCTAAGTGCTTATATGAACTAATTTAAGTCCTTATGAGGTAGGGAGGTATTAACCTCATTTTGCAAATGAGGAAACAGAAACAAAGAGAGGTTAAATAACTGGCAGGGCCAAGATACAAACCCAGGCAGTTTAACTCCAGAGCCTGCACCCTTGACCAGTACAATATGTGGTCTAAAGGTAACGGCCATGAGTAGCACATGGGGTAAGCTATATATGGGCTTGGA
>CAUYRT010041339.1:0-37503 GCA_963574885.1 Lepilemur ruficaudatus
AGAGCAAGACACTGACTCAAAAAAAAAGAAAAACAGAAATGGAGAAAGAAAGAAAGAAAAGAAAGAAAGAAAGAAAGAAAGAAAGAAAGAAAGAAAGAAAGAAAGAAAGAAAGAAAGAAAGAAAGAAAGAAAGAAAGAAAGAAAGAAAGAAAGAAAGAAAGAAAGAAAGAAAGAAAGGAAAAGAAAGAAAGAAAGGAAGGAAGGAAGGAAGGAAGGAAGGAAGAAAGAAAGGAAGGAAGAAAGGAAGAAAGAAAGGAAGGAGGGAGGGCGGGTGGAAGGAAGGAATGAAAGAAGGAGGAAAAGAAAAAAATGTGATAGAGATTTGCAAAGTTTTATATAAATCTACTATAATTTTGCAGAAGATAATTTTTAATGTTGACAGATAGGAGATAAAGACCCAAAAATAAATAAATCCAAATTATACTTTTTATAATGATGGGCTCTGATTTAGCAGTCAAAACATGGAGTCACTGCATTCAATTTTCTGGACACATAAGCCCTTTGTGCTGCTTTGAGTCAAAAAGGCCAGAAATACGCAGGTTATCGTCAGAGACACAATAGAGAAAACACTGCCCTAATGTTGCAGGGAGCTACGGGGCACCAGCTTCTGGAACACTGTGTCTCATTCTGGCTACTGCTCTTCCAAAGGGGCAGATGGAACTGAAAACAATTTAGGCAAAACAGGTCATTGGGGAAGGCAGAACAGCTTCTTTGTAGGGATGAATATTAAGAAATCAACCTCTTTTGGCTCAGCAAATTAAAAAGCTAAGGAAACATTGAATTAAGCCTTAATAATCAAAAATCACATGAATATGGGGAATTCATTCACCAACTTTGAGGTGACAACCCTTGGTCTCACTGGGGAGAAGAACTAGGAAGAAGGCTACAAAAGGAAACAATACTTGCCCATAGAAAATTTTTTAAAATTATAAAGTTTCTTAATTTCAGAGGCAACACATAATGTATTGCCAGGTTTAGGGGCACTATGGAAACTGGCAGATAATAAAATTTTAATAGGTTCATCAGAGAAGCTGGGGCATATCTCAACCTTTTGAGATTGATTTTTTTTTTTTAAAGATATTTAGACATCAAGTATCACTGGGAACTACTATTAAAATCTGATTACTGTAAGGAACTATTTCCAAACAAAGCCAGTCATGACACCATCTAGACAAGAATTAAAACCCCTAGGGGCCTACAAACATCAATGGTAGTTCTTCTAGTTGACTAGATGATAAGCTCCATAAAGACAGCCTCTTTTATTTACTACTATATCCATAAATCTTGGCAAAAATTAAGTTGACACATATGAATTTGCTAATGTTCAGCCATATTTGAACTATAAAATTTGCAATTTTGTATTGTTCAACCTAAGAGTAAAAGCGAGAGCTCCTACTATTACTATTTTAAATATATTGAATAAATAAATGAATGAACCTAGATGTTTTGACTAATGTTTTTTACAAGATACTAAAAGTTCTTATTGATAGGGAAATGTCCTTGTCGATAAGCATTCTCATGTGCTCAGTTGCCCTGCTTTGAAGTAGCTAGATACTTTCAATTGTAAAGTCTTCCAAACTTACATACGTAATTTTTTCCATGCCTATGTGTTCATACTGAAATGAATGAAAAACTAGTCTGGGATGAGGCTCTTGTTCTCAGGGTAGTTACTGCCCTATTGATAGAAATAACACCTACATATCTGTAATAAACAATATTAGTCACCAAGACTTGTACCCACATGAGGCTAGCCTAGGAAATAATCAATTTGGGCCTGAATAGACCAAATAAACTTTCATGGAAAAAGCAAGACTTGAGCTTGTTTTTATTTATGAGTAGTTTTTTTAGGCAGAGTGTAAACGGGAGGCACTTTTAGATGTAAGATTGAGGGAAGAATGAACAAATGTGTGGAGAGTGCCCATGAAGCTATTCTAGACAAAAGAGAGGTTCTATATTGGAGAGTTGAGGAGAAAACTTAGGATAAATAGGATGGGATTTCCATGTAAGGATTTCCCATGCATAGAAAACACCAGAAGATTATGCATAGGGAGTACAAAGAAAACCACTGAAGGTTTTTAAGCAGGAGGTAAACTGAGTTAAAAGAAGATTAGTTCAAATTACCAAAGACTACACTCTCCAAAATAAACCATTTGTAGCATACATAGAGTTGTCTCAATTTAAATAAAGACCAATTACGCTTTTATACCAGTATTTGAAGTAAGTTTAGAGCACACACAAATTTAGAATTAAAAGTATTATGTATAAAGAGAGTAAACTATAGTAAGAATTAATATGAATTAGTTTAGTTGTTAAGTATCATTTTTGAACTGAAAAAGAAATTTTCAATAGTTGTTAGTTTTTCCAACTGAACTTCTATGAGGACTGCTTAGTCACCCAGAAAACAAACTAAAGAAGTATTGTGTGTGCTTATATACACAGCATATACACATACACAAATGTTTATACCTGTTTCTACATTTTGATGGAACTTATGCCACTGTTGTCAATTATGGTATCCTGCAGAGACTGCATATGCATAACTATTTTAAAACAAACTCATGAATAATCTGGCTAGAAACTCAAATAGCAGTTGTGAAATACGCTGGTGAAGGTCTGAAGGGAAAAAATAATCTATGGATCAGAGAGCATAGAAGAGAACGATTTAACCACTGAGTTTCTAAGTGATATGCACAGGTTTCGTTAAATAACTTCTATTATGGCTAATGGGAGCCATGCAGCTAAATCCTTCTGCTGTGCTAATTAAGAGAGAGAGGATCTCTCTTTTTGATAAGAAGGAAACCAATATTGAAATCTTACATTGATTTGGGAGGCTAAAAGTCACCATAAAGTCACTTTTTCTTGCAAACATTCATCGATTTCCTATTGCTAATATAGAGAGTATATATCTGTGATATTTTAAGAATATAGTAAAATCTATCTACAAAGAAACTCATTTGTAGACACATTTGGAAAGTGACAAGCCTAATCACAATTCCTTTAATATAATTTTCTATGACAGAACTTGTTATACGGATATTTATTCTGGCAACAACATAACAAAAAGATTCCAATGAATTATTTTGTGCTATGCTTCTGTTTCAATTATTTTAAAGCTTCTTGCCCCAACTTCTCTAAGAGATAGAATTCCTCTACATATTGTTATTCAGTGTATATCCCAGAAAAGGCCACACCCCAAGGAAGATCCACTCCATAGGAAAAGAGCTGGCTATATTGGCAGTGAACAGAGCAGTGAAGAGCTACTTAATTGCCAGGACGTCACAAATTTCCATGAGGAAAAATTCATTACTAATACCAGGGGTAAAGTAGTAACTGATTGCATAACTGCACTAGAGAATAAAAGAAAGTTAATTAAAATACAGGTGGAGTTTGGCTTCAAGAAAATTGTTCAACTTGATCTTTATTTATCAATACAGAGCATGGCGGGGAGGATGGAATTTTTATTTCAAGTAGATTGTCTACAATATTCTTTTCAATTGAGTTTTTATGGTGCATTTAAGTGTGTTAAGTATATTATGACCCGTTATAGACATAACGGGAAGGGAAAAGGTATCAAGTAAGTTTGAGTCATATCTGCCAATAGAAAATACTTAGAAATAAAGACTGTATCACTGCGATGAAAATGCAAATTAAAGGAAGATAAAAACACTATTTGCAAAATGTTCATTCTATTCCCATATATTTTTCTTTCAGAATATTACAGGAATCACTGAGACCTCAAGTGATAAAGGTTTGAGATAGGAGGCTGGAGATACCACACAATTGGTGGCTGTTTCTTTTAGCT
Organism: Lepilemur ruficaudatus; assembly: GCA_963574885.1. NCBI lineage: Eukaryota > Metazoa > Chordata > Mammalia > Primates > Lepilemuridae > Lepilemur > Lepilemur ruficaudatus. Next base: position 3,803 of record CAUYRT010041339.1, read on the forward strand.
AAGCTGCCACCTGCAAAAATTTTAGTAACATCCATATAAGCTTTATCTGTCAAGTATGTAGTGGGAGAAAAAACATTGAGCCCCACTACTCTACTTGTAAAGTCACCTACCTGCATGTGGATGCTATATTTACTTTGTAGCCTAAGATTATACTTTTCAACATCATTCCCTACACTGCTGATTATTGAACCTGTGTCAATTAATATCCTGTTAACCAAACCTTTCCACACTGTTTATGCAAATTATTTTAATCACTGACAAAAACAGGGAAGTTTCATTTACTGAACTCACCTCATTAGTCCCACCTTTTAAGAATTTTAAACTCTTCATTGTTTCACAGATGATGTTAGGAATTCTGCAAGGTTTGGACGTTCATCAACTTGACAAATATGCTATATTCTCAGTTATGTTATTGGTAATGTCAGTTGGGACATGGGCCAATTTCAAAGCCCTGCTACTTAACACTAAAGGACAACTTTCTGACTGTACTGGGGTTGACACTGACCCCAAGGGAGGTTGCTCAGAGTAGTAATACATATCTGACGCAGGAATTAAGAAATGGAGTTCTTAATTCCAGCCGTGCAACTCTTACGTGTGTGTGTGACATCAACTAAGACACTCAGTCTCTCTATGCTCCTATTGTCATCTATGAAAGGAGAATCACAAAAACATTAATGTTTGCAGGATCATAGGCAATTATATAATCTAATCTAATATTCTTTTATTATAGATGTGGTAATAAGCCCAGAGAGGCTATGCAAGTTGCCTAAGGCCACACAGAAAGAAAAGACAGTCTTCAGATGGCTAGTCTGGTGGTCGCTCTCCTTTCTATTTTCCATCATGGTAAATTAGAAAAATTATAAGAACACGAAATGTGTTCTCAAATCCAGATTGCTTCAGTAATAGGAGATTATCATGATTCCTAGGTGCTGCATGTGAAAATACAACTATCAAAGAAAACTTACTATAACAAAATAATGAACTAGAGCTCCAGCCCAAGTAAGCATTGGCATTGGCTCTGCATAGAGGAAAAAAAAATCCATTCATTTTCTTCTTATTATTGTTATTTTAATCATAGAATGAAAGAGTGTGGTTTGCCGGTCACTTGTCCTGGTTGGAAACAGGAGGTACGGTCCAGCGTTCCCACTTATTTCCTAGTCACTAAACCTCTCCAAGCCTCAGCGTTCCCATTTAAAAACAAAGGTAGTAACAATCTCCTTCATAAGATCATTATTGGGATAGCATTGGTGGATGCACGTGAAGTGCTTAACGCAGTACCTAGAAGACACAGAGCATTTCAGACCTTTTAGTTACTGTTATATTTTTCCTGGTGCAGACCCTTCAAGTTCTCTCTCTCTATTCCTATTCCTGTTCAGTCTATTCCAAGGACATTTTCTGGAAAGAGTTAGGGGGTAATTCACATAACGGCACAGTAAGGAAAATTCTCTGTGCTTATATGGAAATGTGATTCTGTCTCTACAGGCCAAATCTGTCAAATCAAGAGTTTCTAAAGGAACTTTGTCTCACCTGCCATCTAATGCCACCATGTGATTACTAAGGAAGAGGCCAGGCTGCTAGCGGTCAGGAGGTTGGAGTGGCTCAGGTGCTGCCAAAGGAACTTTGGCAAGATATCATTGCCCAGAAAAGGGTTATATAAACTTGTTACAGTGCAAACAATTTAATAAGCACTATCTTACTTTTTTTCCATTTATAAGGCAAATAAAAGATTTTAAAATACCAGTTAAAATGAATTGAAGGAGAACTGGTCTGAGTAAAATATTTAAAGACTAATCTATTATGCAAAAAAAAAATGGTTTAATATATTATGTTTTCCAAAACTAAAACTTAATTCTCTTTTTAAGTATTTGGAATGAAAACCATAGAACCTATGAGTAATTGAAATAAGTAATATTAAGTACTATAATACAATATCAGAATTTTAAAGCAAGTGACAGACTTTACTGATTTTATTTGACCTGTACCTATTTTCTTTATTGCTTTTCCTATTCTCTTAATACAGTTTATTTTAAGCCTCTGAATTGTAATCACAGCTTTATTTGGTAAGAAAGCTCGAAAGAACAGCATAACAATTGGATATTGATCCACAAACACAGGATCCAAGAAATAGTTTATTCATTTATCTATTTACATTAGTCCTTTAATGTAAGAATCTTCACACACAAAAATATCTACTATACCAGAAAGATTAAAACATAGTAAGTATAGATTCAAACAATAACCATGATTGCTTAAAAATACACAATAAAAGCTTAAGTATTCTAAATGTGAACTTTCTTTGACATAGATAGCATATATTGAATGTGTATATACTTATATATCTAATTATATGTATAATTTATCTAATTTGTTGAAATGAATAAACAATTAGCTTGATCAAACTATCATACCTAAAGATATGATGTCGTCACATATTAGCTGTCACTACTACTTTGACATTTAGTAATATGCCAATATAAAATTATTTTTCTCAATATCTTGAAAATTTTCAGTTGACTTGATTAAGATGTTAATGGCATCCAATGATGTGAATATAAATGCTCTATAATAACATAAAGGATAATAGTTGTTATAAATGTATTCCTGTGCAGAGATCGCTTATTTTAAAATTAAGGAGATTATATTATAAAATTCTAGGCAAATCATTAGTTTCTAGACACATTTTGAGTAATATGATCACAACTTACTCTCCAGTGTCTGGCTCTATGTCCAATTTGTGCCTATCATAGTATTACAGCCTGACACTTACAATGAATGCCTACAGTTATATCAGAGAAAACGCCTTGGTCAGAACTCCTGAGCCAGGTAGCAAACAGATCATTTAGTTTTGTATCTGAAAAAACACATACTTACCTCTCAGGCTAATAAGGAACAGATTTTCCACAAAACTCGACTTCACAGAAATAAAGCCATCTTGTTGAAGGCAAAAGAAGACATTATTAGAAATAACTAAATAATATTTAAGAATCTTTTTATATGCCTAAAATAATTCCCACTGATTTCACTGAAATTGTATAAGCATTACAGAAATGGAACTATTAAGATTTCAGATAATCAACGGACCAGTCAAAAATTACTTGGTTGGATAAGTTTGAAGTAAGCCAAAAAAATCCTTTCACCGTTCTAAACTGTGACATTGTGACCCTAACCCCTCTGGTAGAAGTTCACACCTTTTGCTTTCTTGTCACTATCAATATATTGTCATGACAATCAGTGCCATATAGCAATATATAAAGTCCTTAAAAGGAAATCATTAGAATATTTAATAAATTGGTTGGAATATCAGGACTGTGTGAGTGTTTAGAAGTAGGACAAATCTTGAGAAAATCATTAAGGTCAGTCTGTAGCTCCAAATGCTTCACAGACATGTACCAACATTTAGCACTAACCGAGCAAAGATGAAATCCTTTTCTTATAAGACAATTTTGCTTCATGCCCAAGTTTCTTAAATTAGAGGACTATAGCTTATGCATCTTGTTAGTCTTCTCAATAACTTTATGTTAAAATGGAGAACATGCTTATTTTGGGTGGACTCTCTCACATATCTTTCAGCTTTATGTACCCACCCAGTTTCATTTACACTGAGTGTGATATGAGCCCAGTGCTTTTGCACATGGAAAAAATAGGAAATTATATCCTAACAATGAATCTAGCAAATTGCTATACTGTGAATATTATTTATTTAAAAGAACACAAATAAACAGAAAAGATAATTTGAAGTTACTCTTAATGCACAATTAATTTTCAGATTCAATTATACTGTACAAATAAAAGCAATCAAAATGAATAAAATTAATTTCCCTTATAATGTAATATCAAATCAATTTGCAACACCTAGCTTTTCAATTTTAATGAACTAAAAGCACCTTTGCTTCCAATTATATATGTAAATACATATACATAAAATCTATTTGATGGAGTAGCCATTTAAAAAACTCACAATTACTGAAATAGGCAAACATTATTATAAAGAAGTGGCGTAAGTCAAAAAAACTGCTATATGCAGACGTTTCTATGATACCAGCAGTCTAAAGAAGATGAAAATTGAACTGTGTTTTTTAATTTGGAACTTATTTAATGGCTGAAAAAGATCAGGTCAACCAATTATTTTTTTCTTCTCTTTTCTCTCGCCATTCACTGAAGCATATTTACTGTAGAAAACTATTAAGGGGATTGGTTGTCCTTTTCATTGTTAGGGTTACCAAATAACAATTATATGTAGGGGAGTTTAACATTATTGCCACAGTCAGATATGAGAAAATTTTCAGACAATCATCATCTTGCTTGTCCTCCATAGCAGGCAGTTAATTTAGAATTCAGACCAGTTCGTTATTAGCTTTGCATGCATGTCCAGAGTTGTGCAACACATCATACATTAATGGCTTTGTTTTCCATCAAGTCGGCTAATTGCATTATATAAGCCACAAATACTTGGGAGGATTATGGTTTGCACCAAACATAGAAAATAATAAAATGCTACCTCTTTGTCTTCATTTGCGAAAGTTATGCTTGGGATTTGAGCTACATGGTCAAACACATTATTTGCAGCTGCTCTCATTTTTTCACAGAAAGCTCTTTAGATCGTGAGAGACATAGCGCAGCGTGGTACGAGGAAACAAGCACTGGACTCGGAAAGGCCTGGATTTCAGTCCTAGTTTTGACACACAATTTAACCTGTCTGATATTCAGATTTCTCATTTAGAAAACAAATACATTGAAGTAGAATATTTTTATACATTTTCTCTAACTTAAAACTAAGATTAATTTCTCTTCAGATGTGGGAAACACATGGAAGTTTCATATGTATCAGTGGTTCTCCGACTTGGCTCTCTTGTCCAACACCTGAGGAGATTTAATTATTACCTGTACCTGGGACCAAGTCCAGAACAATTAAAGAAGACTCCCCATAGGTAGGGATTAGGCATTGGCATGTCTTGAAAGCTCCCTGGGTAACTAATATGCAAACAGGGTAGAGTGGTTTGTCAGCAGGGCCCGTTCTTACCCACAGCGCCACTCTCAGTAAAGGCAGTGTTATACGTACAGAAACTCAGAACTTTATTTTCTTATCTCTTAGATGGTGTGCATGATGCTGGGTGGAAAGGAGACAAAGATTAAAAAGTAAATAACCCACGAACACCATGCCATCATGCCATCGAGAAACTTACTTCAGCATTTAAAAAAAATTTTTAAAAATTCTTGTGACCATTACATAGGTAGCAGTCCAGTTATAACCCATGAGGTGCATCTAGCTGTTATTGGCTTTAAAAATTCCTATGCAGCATAACAGATCCAAAGATAATAGCAAACCTCATTTCGTCAACTCTAAGTCAGACACATTTCCTTAATTCAGAGGTAATTTTTTTCACATAGGTTTTATTTTAATAAGCAGAATTAGCATATGGCATCTCAACAAAGTACTATATGTAATTTAATTGAGCAAATGCTTATCGTTTAATTTTTAAGTTCTAAACTGGATGGACAATGGGGTTTTAAATATCTAGACCTCTTTTTCTCCCTATAAAATTCAAACAGTGGTGCTTCAAAAAGTAAATAATAGCTATTTAAAATGTGCATCTTCATAAAGAGCATTCATAAGTATATATATATATATATAATATAAACATTAAGACCTCAGTGGTGAATTTCCTTTTGTTTATTATGACTTTTCAGCCTTTGCATTTGCTGTCATAGTTTCTTATTGACACTGTTTTGGACAATTTTAATTAATTTATTTGTACATGTTTAGCAAATACTTAGGACTGTGAAAAATGTAATTTATAGTAAATATTACTTCTACTATTTGAAAAACAAAGTGGCATTGCTACAAAATTTTACATGCTGGTGTTTTATAACACTAGTGGAACTTCTTATTTCCTTCTCATAGCCAACTTACATCTCTTTTATGATCCTTCAAACTATTTGTTGGCTTACCATATGATGAATGAAAGAAGAGACACATTTAAAAGGTAGCACCATCCTTAAATGATTCAAAGCGTATCATTTTTACTTCCTATAAAAGAGCAATTTGCCTTTTATATTACTTGAGAATTTTTTAAAAGTATATTTTCTAGATGGAATGAGATTTATATGGTGTCATTGAAATAACATTGGAATCAAGTTCTAGGAATAGCTCTGCTGTTGATTTTTGTTTATGTTATTAATTAAAGTTTTTTAGCTTCACTTACTAATCATACAACAAGGCATAGTTCAGATAATTTCCATTGTTGATTCCTTTTGATCGGCATATTCTAGGATTCTGAGATATAGAAGCGTGTGTGTTTCTCACAAAAATGAGAATTCTGACTTGGGATGAGGAGAGGTGTTAATTTGCTACAGAAAAATCAGACCAATGGTGTCTCTGCTTATCAAATAACACAAGTGATATTTTATCTTCAGGCAATGCACTTATTGATGGGCTTGTTTTAGGAATAATAGTACACGTTTTGAACTCATGGTCCTTATGACAAATGCCACATATTGGGAGAAACCTGAGATGAGGTTAAGAGTGGTCAGTTTGTGGCAATGGAGCAACATTTGTCTGTTAATCTACCACTGTAAAGTGAACTTTAATTTAGAAAGAGCCCTGAAATTGGTGCCCATTCCCGGCACTGCCATTAGCTCTATGTGTGGCTTTGGTGATATCACTTAACTTTATAAACTTCTACGGTATTTTCTGCTCATTTTTGTAATTCTTAATTTTCCCACAGAGAAATTACATGGTCACATTAGTACTGTGCTCACTGCAAATTGGTCAAATGAGGAGCATATTTTCAATCTCTCCTCTTTTTTTTATTTCGAAAATCTTTGTTTTCAAAATCCTTGCTTTCATTTTGATCTTTATAAAATTTATATTTTATCATTCTACTCCTCCCTCTTTCTCTTTTTTTAAAATTTTCTTGTTTGTTGCCTTTTCATTTAAGCTACTACACATGAAAAATTAACTAATTGCTGATAACCAAGAAAAAGATAAAACTATGTTCTTATAACAAAAATTGATTTATTCAGATGCTTCACAAATTTTTTGTTTGATGTGAATTACATCATAAGACATAACGCATTTTGAATTAAGTGCCTTCTTGACTTCCTGCCTTCCTTTTAAAAATGACTCATTTAAGTTCTGATTTATGCAGTTTGCTTGGTGAAAGGTGAAGATTCTAAAATACATGTGATTGTTTAATGTCATTTTTGTTATATCTTGACATACTGTTTTTAAAAATAATTTTGTCTGCCTAATATTTAATTCCCACTTAATAATGTTCCTTTTTAAAATGAAAAACAATTGTTTTGATAATGTTGTGTGAAAGAGGCATGACAAGAATTATAAAGGTTCATTCATAGAAAAATAATATGAGAAATGTCATTAAGGTTATCTTTGGCTAATATTATTAATTTCCTTTCTACTTTTCTGTACTTTTCAAGAATTTTATGGCACCCATATATATCATTTGTTAAGTAAAAATACTCTATCTTTTCTTAAAAGTCAGAGAATTTCCAAGAATAGATTAGGTACCTAAAGAGAAAAAGTTAAGAAAAAACATATAATCACGTTTATTTTAAAAACTTTTTGAATGTAGCATTCATGATAAATGATGATCAACTGTTGTCTTATGTCATAGAATGCCCCGGGATGGCAATCCAAAAGCAGGCCCTTTGGAATCACGCATGTCCCAACCTTTAAAAGATCCAAAGCATAAGGTACAATCCCTGACTTCAAACACCAGCCAGCTTATTTTGGAGATAGATGAAAAAGTAGAAAATAAAAACTTTCCACAGTGTGATATAAACATTAAGTGCTGTGGGTGTGTCCAAGATGGCAAATCAGTGCAGACGAGTTGTTCCTGAAAAGCCAAGTAGAGTAGGAGAGACTTGTCCTGGGCTTTGGAGCATGTCTGGGCTCTGAATAAGCTGAAGGTAATCCACGTGAGGGTGGGGGTGCAGAAATGAGAATGGCATGACTATGGCCAGTGAGGAGAAGATCTGGGAAGATTACTCAGGTATTAGGAATTAAGTTTGGGTAGGTGGAAAGAGGCACGGTGAGGGCCAAGAAGTTTCTAATTAAAGGCAGAGAACATGTTATGAATAACATGCTCTTCCCTAGGACTGCGAAATAGCAGATGCACAAGGAATGTTTGACAAGAGCATCTAGCACCCCACAGAAAATCAGATATCTATTGGATGATGTGAAGTGGATAATTTTTTTTTTTTTTTTGAGACAGTCTCGCTCAGTCACCCGGGCTAGAGTGCCGTGGTGTCAGCCTAGCTCACAGCAACCTCAAACTCCCGGGCTCAGGCAATCCTCCTGCCTCAGCCTCCCGAGTAGCTGGGACTACAGGCATGCGCCTCCATGCCCAGCTAATTTTTTCTATATATTTTTAGTTGTCCAATTAATTTCTTTCTGTTTATAGTAGAGACGGGGTCTCGCTCTTGCTCAGGCTGGTTTCCAACTCCTGACCTTGAGCGATCCACCCGCCTCAGCCTCCCAGAGTGCTAGGATTACAGGCGTGAGACACTGCGCCTGGCCTGAAGTGGATAATTGAGAAGGAGAACATGGGGTTTTATGAGAGGAGACCTACAGAGCAGTCAGGAGGAAGGGAAATATTAGTCAGTGAAACATAAGAATCAGGAAACCCCAATTTCTTATTTGAAAGTAATTTCAACCTTATAGAAAAAGTTGCAAGACTAGTATAAAGATTTCTTACATGCTTTTCACCTGGATTACCATAAATGTTTTAAAGTAAGGTGCTATCAAAGAGAACCATGTTTATGGTCTCCTAACAGGGTTATAGAGATGGGTTAGGAGGCGTCACAGGGCATAGTCACTCTAGAGGCTGTCTCCTTGGGTGAGGAAAGAAGGCTAGTACAGAGCTCACACACAGTGGACGGAACATGTGAATGGCTGAGGCATCAGAGCAGAACTGGTGGGTGCAAGAGGCTTTTCAAAGAAGAAACGGCAGGATTCAGTGGATGGCTGCAATTGGAGGACACAAAGTAGACATTTTAATCAAGATTATAAAGTGTCACAGATAGTTGACAAGGAGGAGAGAAGACGGTCAAAACGATGGCAGTGGGGCTGTCACCTCTGAGCTTCCCAGCCCAGGCTTTCCTACTACCTTCCCTTTCTCTGTTCTTCTTCCTTATCCGCTATTCACCTTGGCATATGCTTCCTCTCCCCTTCTCCCAGATCTTATCTCTGTTTGCTTATCAAAATGGCAATGCAATGAGGAAAAAAAAGGCTTATTTATAAAATGCAGAATAAACTCACACAAAGTATAACAATTCTTAGAGTAGTAAAAATATGTCCATTATATGCTGTTAGAATGAGTGATTACAATTCTACTTGGAAAGTGAAGAAAACAGAAAACAGTTTATACCTTCTGGGCAAAGTCCTCTTTAAAATCTTTTTTTTAGGGCAGTAGTTCTTAAACTTTATCACACATCAGAATCACCAAAAGCGTTTGTTAAAGCACAGATTGCTTTCCCTTTCCCAGAGATCCAGATTTAGTAGGTCTAGGTAAAGCCCAGGAATTTGTTCCCAAGTAATGGTGATGATGCTGGTCAGGGACCACCCACTGCTGTAGGGTACGCTAACAAAGAAAAACTGTTCACTTTGCGTAAAAAGGAGGGAAGTAGAACAAAGGAGGGGATGCAGGATATGAAGAACAGGGTTCTCTTCTACTTTTTCTTACCCATCTTTTCCAATTTACATGAAGAGAATTAAAGGAGTAAAACCAAAAGAGGTTTGGTTTTGAGTGCAACTGCTACAGGGGCTCCCTGCTATGCTGTCACGGGCAGTTTTATCGTGGCATTTTGAGTTTGGTAAAAGCAGCTTAAAATAAGCTCAGTGTAACTTAGCTATTTTTATGAGTAGAAAACAGAAAATATTGTACAGGGAGAAGAAGAAGAAAATGGAGGTTTAATTGCGATATGTTAACATTTCCTATGCTTAATTCTGTTTTTACTATGAGAACACACCACATAATGTGACCTGTCTGAAGACTACTAACTTCACTGTCTTATTGACTTGCCATTTAGAAGTGACTTTAAACTTTGTTTAAATAAAATAGATTAACTATGGGTGTCACACTCAAGTCTCAAAGGCTTACTCCCAAAGTACTCCTACTACTGCCAGCGAAAACAGATATTTTCTGTGAAAATCCATATTCAAATAAAAGGTACATCAATCATTTTAATAAAAATTGACCAAAACCAGGTAACTACTTATTCTGCCTGTTGACTGGCATGATATTGATTTGTAGGAGATCCACGTGTAATAAAGTGAACAACAGACCACTCAAACCAAGTTTTATTCTGTAGTGATGTGTACTTTAAATCAAGTATTAACTTGTAATATATTTAATCAATCTTCCTAGATAAAATTGGCCTTTCTTTCCTTCCCTACCTTATAAAAAAAATTTAAAAAATTTCTTCTTCTCATCCTTGGCTATTTTATCACATAATAACAATGATGATCTTATAGGGAAAAGCAGAACTGTCTTTTATTTTCAGTATTTCCTCCTTGAATGTTGAGAATTTCTCATTATACAAAATATCCTTTTGCATTTAATAGACAAACAATTAATCCTGAAATTGAATTTGTAAGTTTATTGATTGTATATTTTAATTATTAGAAACATCACTTTGCTCACATATATTAATGAACAAATAGACCTGCACAGTTACAACTTTAATTGGGCATTGGTAATTCCTTCCAGTGATCACTTTCTCAGTCTTATTCATATGACATTGTAGCCTTCTGCCTTCTCCCTTCTTTCTTTGCCCTGTCTCCTTGACCTCCTAAGTATGGATTTTATCCAGCATTGGGTTATAGGGAAGGAGATCTGAGTTTGAATCATGATTTTCCTTTCCTGTGGCTTTATGACCTTGGACAAATTATTTCCCATTTCTTGCCCTCAGTTCACTCATGTGTGAAATAACAGGGTTGAGCTAGATAATACTGAGCTTTTAAGCTCCTAATTCTAAGGCAGAATAAATTTCCTAAGACTCCTCTCCAGCAATGCTGCGGAGGTCTTTGCCAGCAACTGGAAGCTATCCTGGTAAAGAAGTGAAGAGTTCCAATTAAAGATAAATTAAGAGTTTTCAGCCTTTCATTAAAAATATATGGATACACCTGGCTCCAGGATATATAATAAATGATTTCATAAAATATTCAGTTTGTTAGAGATAGTGATAAACTGCTAAATGTTTAACAATTGGCTTAATTTTTAAAAAGCTCTGGGTTGTACCGTTTACTTATTTCAGTGACACAAATATTTTCGCCATTCCTGATCTCAAGCTGTCAACACAATGTCACTGAACACTGAGCATGGAATTGAGCATGGAATCAATTCTGCAGGTGCAGAATTGATGGGTTAGTGCGAGCAAGCTCCAGGCCATGGGGTCACTGGAGACAATCAAAATGTGAGGGTCAGAAACCTAGTTCCAGCACTCTCTCTAACTTTGTGTGAAATTTTAGGCAAGTAATTTGATCTTTTTGAACTCTGTTTTATCTGTCAAATGAGGGAAAGCAGTTGCTCTATCTTCTGTGGCTGCAATAACATACCAGATGTAAAATAATTTTGAAAAAGCTAAACTCCTTGCCAAGTGTAAATTACAACTATTACTTTTATTAAAAGGAAAATTCATATTTAATAAATGCATTTAAAATAACTTTCAACAAACTAAAGTTACCAACTGTACTGATCAAGTTTCTTTCTACTGCAAGAAATAGAAATCCACTTGGGTAAACTAAAGTAAAGCCAACAAAAGAAAATTAGCCCTTTGTGTGCCATTCAAGAACTTGAAAGCAGCAGAGGTTGAGGTCAGCCTCAGTTCTTCAGAACTGTCAGGTTCTCCATCTCTCGCTCTCTTTAGTCTTTTCTTTCTATGTTTATATATCAGGGTCATTGCTACTAAAAAGCTTTCTTGTCCCCAAGTTCCTTTGTTCATCACTACCACGTCGTGGACTCTGTAGCTCTTAGTCTGAATTTGAGAAAGAGAGAGAGAAGGACAAAGCGAGCTAGAGGGGGAGAGGGAAGAGAGGGACACAGAGAAATTGATTTACGTGTTTGCCTACTCAATAAATTCAATGAATTTGCAAAAGGTGTATATACCTGTCCCAAACAGGTGTGGCCAGGGATAAGATTCCCATGGGACAAAGAACTTCCTTATGGAGTTAGAGCATCCACAGAAATAACATAGTAGATTCTTTCAGTGAGAAAGTTAAAAATCAACATCACTATTGTCTGACCAACAATTGGATGCTACTTTGTGAAGCCAAGAGCTGTTTGTCAGCAATGGGAAATCCAGAGAAAAACCTCATTAGCCTTGCCTAACGGCCTGATCATGGCCATGAGATTCAGCTGAGGCATGATTGCTGATTTAAAAACTGTGATATTAAAATAGCGATAAAATAGCGTAAATTCATTTGGGTATCACATCAGTAGTATGACTAAAAGAGAATCAAGTTCTAACTTCTGTGCTTTAGGGGAGTGAAATGATACAGCTTAAACAGACTAGCAAATCACATACAGATCATTTTCACAAGAGTCAGAGATGTGTGACGCCACAGACTCACAAGGAGTAGTGTCACCTGAAATAATAAGATCTCTATATCTCAAGCCTTATTAGTCAGCACTTTACAAACTACAACCAGCTGAAACAACAGCCACCTATAGATGAAATTAGGCTAAACTCTGGCAATAAGAGCTGCCAAACAGTTGACAAAGCTTCCCAAGCTCCTGCTGTAGCCTTAGCATCCCTCCCTGAGAGAGAGAATAACAGATGGGTCAAGAAACAAACCAGAAAGACAACAGACAAACGAGCCAAACTCTACCAACTTACTGAATAAAAGTGAGATGCAGTGGTTTCTGGGAAAGTGCATTCCTTCTAGCAAACTGGGACTAGCAGAAATTAAATGTCCTGTTTGTTATTTTAACAGAAATTCCTTTCTATACTCCATAACAATATGAAAAACTCTGACAAGCAGCGAATTTGTTCTGGAATAAAAATACATAAATAAATTACCTTCAATATAGAGTTAAAAATGAGAGGTCAATTTGAAATGGGTGAAGGACGCTAATTTTAATTCCAGGTATTATTTTGTAAGAGTGAAACCACACATGAGATTCAATGAAGCACACAATTCTACATTCAGAGCTTTAGTTCTACATAATTATTATGTTCAGTGTTTTATTTTCTTATGTATTTATTTTTGAGAACAGAGTCTCGCTCTGTCACCCTGGCTAGAGTGCAGTGGTGTCATCATAGCTCACTGCAACTTCAAACTCCTGGGCTCAAGGGATCCTCCTGCCTCAACCTCCTGAGTAGCTGGGACTATAGACACACGCTACAACATTTGGCTAATTTTTCTATTTTTTATAGAGACGGGGTTTCCCTCTTGCTCAGGGTGGTCTCCAACTCCTAAGCTCAAGCAATAGTCCTGCCTTGGCCCCCCAGAGTGCTAGGATTACAGGTGTGAGCCACCACCCCCAGTCTATTTTTTTATGTACTGAACTCAGTTATTATAGTGCCATGAAAATGTTGATTATTATTGTCAAGATTATGTCAAAGAGTTTATCATAGTTCCTTTAAATTTATGACTTTTGAAGGCTTATTGCATACTTCAATTTGAAGGGGAAAAAAAGAGGGAGGAGTGAAACCACTGTGGGCTATATTAGGACCATTTATAAGGCCGATGCTCAACAGTAGTGATTATGATGTTTATTATTTATATTGATTTTTATACTGAGAAGTGAAATTGAAAACCATTATGGAGAGATACTATTTTGTAGTATTAACCTATGTTTTTCTCCTTTCAGTACTTACAATTTCTTCTCACCTCAATTCCATGAGAAAATTGGCCCTGTGCTCACTGACTCAGCAAAGGGATCTTGTAGGGCAGAAAACAAAACTTTACTGCAATTCACTCTGGCTTTTGTTTCCAAATCCCTGGCTCTTCAGGAAATTTAGAGCATTTACAGAACTGGTAAGAGAAACAGGATCAGGATAGAGAACAAACATCTTGGACCAAAATGCATGGGGAAATGGGTTTCCAATCAGATATAAGGAAAGTTCCTGGGGTGGGTGGAAAGACTTGCATGAGAAGACAGTGAGGGTGTTTGGTGAGCTTTGTGGGCCCCTGGCAGCCCTGCTAAGGATGGAAAATGGCTGCGTGATGCATCAAGGTACATGGGATCCATGCAAAATATTAACAAAAGATTCTGTGTTTTCAGTATGAAAACTACACAGTGAAGAGCTATTGGTCACCATCATGATGGTCATCTCATTTGCAATATGTATAGGCAAATGGCTTCAGTATAAATGTGGACAATAGGAGAAGATTTAAGACTAACAGTGACATTTGGAAGAGTCTGGTGGGATAAGTATTGAGACAAAAGTTAAAATCGTTACAGAAGATTAAGACAGTATTATTTCTTGTCCACCCAAGATTGTAGAACACAATTTGTATCTGCTTAATAAAATCTGTATCTGGTATATGAAGGAAAGCTAAAGTGATATTTCCTCCTTTAATAATTTTAAAATAACATATCAATGTCATGCTTGTAAAATGATGGCATTGTTTAGATAACAGGAAAGTTTCAAACATCTGGGAAACCTGATAAATAACAATATTCTTATGAAACATACATTATTTGAAAGGTCAATACATTTGATATACTTGATAAACCACTTGCAAATATGTATCAGGGGGACATAAAGGTTAAAAATTTTCTTACACAAAACATAGATAAATATTATGATGCTAAGGATGCATGAAAAACTAACATCAATATTATGAGAAGGAGGAAGTACTAAAAATTAAGCAGTATAATCTACATAGCCAGCAATCAATTATCTCTAGGCTACTTAAAAAAAAAAAAGGGAACAAGGGAGAGAGACAAGACTAATTACAATTAATTAAATCAATAAAGGCTTTTTGATTCATAATGTCATTAGACTGGAGTTGTAAAGTGGCAAACTCCACTACAATAACCATCCTTCACATTTAAATGGAGCTTTATAAAGTGTTTTACATATAAGATATCTGTTTAAATCTTCATAATTTGATGATGTATATAGGACTGCTCTATAAACACATAATGCAATTTCAGTAGTGATACTGCTATAAAGCAAAAATAACAGAGAACTCGGGGATCAAGAGTGTGTGTGTGTCTCTGTGTGTGCGTGTGTGTGTTGCTATTTTAGTGAGGGTGATCAGGAAAGAAAGAAGTGACACTTGTGCAGAGACCTGAGTTGAATGAGGGCTGAACCATACAGAAACACAGCAAGAGTGTTTCAGAAACAGCACATATATGATCAGGGATTGCAAGGAAGCTGAGTATGACTATAAAGCAGTGACTAAGTGAGTGGTGAGTGATGTGGTCAGAGAGCCTTTAAGAAGAGTGTTGCAGGTCAAATTCGGGAGTTTGTGTTTTAATCTGAGTGCGATGATGAGTTACTGAAGAGCTTCAAGCAAGGGACAAGATCTGAGTTAATTTTTTAAAATGTGACTGGGGCTGCAGTATGGATAAATGACAGTAAGATGGCCACAGTAGAATCAAACAGATCGATGCAATAGTACAGGTGAGAGAGATAATGTTGCCTGAATAGGGAGGTAGCAATGGAGGTGGTGAATTGTACTTGGATTCAGAGTATATTCTGAAGGTCAAGACAACAGGACTTGCTGGTGTCTTGGATGTGGGAGGTGAGGAAATGAGTAGAGTTAGGAAACAGTGGTGCCATTTATTGAGAGAGAGGGAATGTGGAGGTTGGGAACAAACTAAGAGACCTCTTTATCTGAATGTTCAGGACAGCAACTATCCTGCCTTCTGCATGTTAATTCCAGTGCGCTTAGGAGAAACATTCCCAGAACTTTGACTGATTATAATCAGTTGCTATGACCTGTTTAGAGAACTTCCCCTTACATTCATTTGTGCTGGTGACCAGATATGTGGAGCTGTTGTTTCAAGACTTCTAACTATTCTCTTGAATGCTCTTTAGCTGATTTTTTGACTTTGGATTTACTTCCTAAAGGTTAGGGATTCTTCACCTGGGACTGTCCTTAGCATCTTTAATTCAGTAACTCACGGGGGCTTAATTAGCCCACTGAAAGAGTTGCACATTCCCAGGAAAAAAGGATGTATGTATGTGTCTGTTTAAACTTTTAAGTCCTTCCCTTGCACACAGGAACTCAGGATTCACCTCTAAATTTGATATATATATATATATTTTTTTTGGGGCCTTATTGAATGTACCTTAGAAAAACTATGAAGGGAAATCTAATGTTCCACTTAAGCCAAGTGATTTTCCTTCAAAAGAAGATAGCAGACAAGTTTTAAAATGTGCCCTACCAACTTTTCTTCAAAATGATTCTTTCTTTGGGGAAAAAAATATGTTTGGGCCAGTTTTTTCGCAAGCTCTAGTCATCATCAGCATATCATCTCCACATTTTGCTAT
Source organism: Lepilemur ruficaudatus (assembly GCA_963574885.1). Classification (NCBI taxonomy): domain Eukaryota; kingdom Metazoa; phylum Chordata; class Mammalia; order Primates; family Lepilemuridae; genus Lepilemur; species Lepilemur ruficaudatus. The sequence continues at coordinate 20,276 of CAUYRT010041339.1, forward strand.
ATACACACATCACCTATACTTAATGTTTTCTTACAATCAACTCACTTTCTAATATTCAAACGAATGTTTTAAACACAACTATTACATAACTACCACAAATGGAAAATCAGGATTATTTGTTATGAGAGGAGGTAATGACATAAATAAATACAATTATATCTGTATTTGTATACTCTGGCTCACTGGTGCAGTGGTCTTTCCCTGCTTGAGCACAGTGATTCTAAAAAGGCACTGTTCTTTTGTCTCTGATTTTGAAAGATTCCCCCTAATGACATTTGTTCCCATGAGCTTAAAAGTATCTTTTGAAATGAGATGACAGGAAATATTTCAAAGGTAGGCAGACTATAAACCACCATGGTATGAGCTTCCTAACATCAATCTGCAAAACGCTAATGGTCAGCGTATCACAGCTGAGAAACACAATAGACCATAAACTCTTCAACTCAGGGAACCGGACAAGGAGCTAAATTCATAGTACGATCATTTTAAAGACGAATTTTAGTATTGACTATCTCTGCATTTACTTAACTAGAGAGGTATTTGCCCAGAGTTGTTTGAAATACAGCCTTTAAAGATCTCTTTCAAACAGAAATAACTCCTCTTAGAGCAAAGGGAACAAAAGGCTTTGTATAACTCTACTGCTATCTTTTCTAGGATCTAAATTACAATTTCCCAGAACTTTGGCAGGAATGTTTAGTTAAGATACCCTGAAAGCTCTAGAAATCTGAATCCCTCTATAGTGCCTAGAACATATTTCTATTCATGATTTTTTTTTAAATTTCAGCATATTATGGGGGTACAAATGTTTAGGTTATGTAATGTTCTGATGAATGAATAAAGTGTCACATTTTACTCTTTGCATTTTAAAAAATTCATATTTAGTAAATCTTGCTCATGTACTTTTTTTTTTACTTGAAATAGACTTTTAAGCTTCGCTAACATTTGTTCATTCCTATCTATACTTCAAAATCCACTCAGTTCATTTCCACTATGAGTCTCTTTGATGTTTTAATACTCTTGCAGCACCAAATACCTGGATAGATAATTTGAAAATTTGATTATATAGATTAATTATTCTTACATGTTTATACCTTGTCATCTCACATCTAATATTATGGCTGCATATCATCTATATCATATAATATAAAGTTATTTAATATAGAATATAGCATATGTCTGCTTCTTAATTTATTGATTTATTTTTGTTATACATTTAGGTTTTTTCATACAATCATTCCTCAGCTATGACTTTATAAAGTCATACAGGTGTCACCTTTTCCATAGACCAAAAAATCAAAAGAATAATATCCTGTGACACAGGAAAATTACGTCAAATTCAAATACCAGTTTTATTGGTACCCAACCATGTTCCTTCATTTATGTTTACCTATGGCTGCTTTTATCCAAGAATGAAAGTTTTGAGTAGTTACCACAAAAACGATATGTTCCACAAAATGTAAAATTTTTACTATCTGGTCCTTTTAGCAGAAGGTTGACAACTCATGGTCTAAATCACCATTTTGTCTAGACGGTGATACATTTTCTATATAATGACCAAATAAAAAGCATGATATAAACTTTGAACCACAGAAACCCATTATTAGAAAAGAACTGTAAAGTGATTATCGAGTGTTACGTGAATTTATTTTCCACTTTAATGCTTTGGACTAGTGACATCCATCTTAGATTTGCCCAATTCAGGGAAAGGAGAGACCAGGTCTAATCACAGCTCTGCTGTGTTGATAGCTCCAGCTGTATCAATGACCTTAAGAGAGTCAGAGCCTCCTACAGACTTCTGTTTGTCTATAAAGCAAATAAAGATAAAATTAGATAATCACCATGTGCCTTTCTATTAATGGTTTTATGACCACTTATGAAGTGAATTAGTTAAGGAAGAAACGAAAAATAATGGTTAAGACTACAGACATTGAAGTCAACTAAATCAGTTTTGAGCACTGAGCTTTATGCCTCAGTGCAGGATACTGAGGTACAAGTCTATTGTACATTTGATGAGATCATATATGGAGATATGCTTAGTACAGAGTAAGTAACTTAAATATAAAGTATATCTGGAAGCTGAAGTACAAAAATCATTGACCCAGGCATCCCTATCACTCTTGTCATGGTATCACAAGGGTTGAGGCAGAGATGTCATTGTCTTGACAAATAGAGATGTTCCCCAAGCAAGCACAGGGTCCCTTGACAGGATGGCTGCAGAAATGTTGTCATGTGTATGGAAACGCTGGATTTTGACCTCTGATTCTAACACTACTATTTTAAAGAATGCTAAAGCAACTGCCAGGTGAAAAGAAATCACATGACCTCTAACCTCATAGTGCCTGGTGCCGTATCAGACACAGAAATCCTAACAACATGGACAGAGCTACTGAACAAAACTGCTTAGAAATATTTCACAATAAAGACATTATTTTGAATACTCAAATGTACCAGTGAAGAATACAGAGACAGTCTTTAAAATAAGACTGTCAGGACCCAAGTAATTTGTTTGTTTTCCTTGATTTTTAAAGAATGAAGTAATAAGTAATAATCCAAGATCCATTAAATCTTAAGAGCACCAAAGTTACTTTCTAAGTAATTCGAATAAAAATGTGACATTTTAGCAACAACACATTTCAGAATTGCCTGTGATTGGCACTGGCAAAATACTCTAAAAAAATCAGGTAGTTTTTTTTTTTTTTATTGCACCAATACTTTGGTTGAAGATGAGGCAAAGGAAAATGATTTCAATTAATTTAAAAAGTAAAATTTTAGATTTGAACTGATTCACAATGAACACATTTTTATTATTTTCACATGATTTCTACACACCCTCATTCATGCACACACTTCTTACTATCCCCAAAATTTCATTCAAGAAGAAAGTATTTGAACATGATGAAAGAATTTAAGACAATAGCAAAGGCTACGCAAAATTATACACTTGGAATAATCAGACTGAGTTATCCCTATCTCACCAGACTACTTTCTCATTACTCTGATTCCCACAATAAAGGCAGAAAACCAATTTCATTACCAAGCAACGCTTTCAATCACAGCCCTCTAATCTATTCAACATCAGGGTTAAATTTTCCCAAGTATTTTACAATTAGTGTATTTTAATACCTATGTGATGGCTTTAAAGTTTTATTTGTAAGAAGGCAAAGGAAATACTCCCAATTTGGAAAAATGTGTCAAACATGAAACATGATCATATTCTACATGGTGTTCAATGTCATATTAACATTCTCCAAGTCTTGATGGTTACATGCTAATGTGAAATTTAAACTATTTCCTGAAATTATTCATCGTCCCAGACCTACAGAATTAACAAATACAACCATGAATTCTTCCGATATTTTTAATGATAAAAGCAGTGGACTCAACTAGGAATGTCTGTAAAGCAATAATCCAAAAAGGGATTAGAAATTCCTTTCTCTTAAGACCAAATTTGTTGGCTATAAACTAGTATCTCTGCCTCCTGTGCTGCATAAGTATATTAATTATTTCAAAGAAAAAACCAGTTATGATATTTTGCATATTAAAGTGCCCTAAAGGATTTCACAGCCTTATGGTAAACACAGAGAAGTATAAAAAGAGCAACTTAAAAAAAATTATTCACACTTTCATTTATAGTACTGAAATGACTAATTACTTGCAAAGTTCTATTTATAGAGAATACTGTTCAAGAAGCTCAAAGTATTTTATAGATCTCTCTAATTGATCTTTGCCATTTTATAGATATTAAAGTTATTTGTAAAATTAGAATTCTCAAGGAAAAAAAAAATTAAAGGCAAAGAGAAGATCAGCTGAGCAAAGGGCAGAGATTAGTTTGGTAATGTTTTATTTCCTAGGCCAAGTTCTGTACTGTTTTAAATTTCCTTTTGGGCAAGCAGAAAATAAACTCATAATAAACTTGTGATTACAACCTCATTACACTGGCATAAATTAAAACATCTTCCTCTAATTTAAATATATCTAAAGAAGACTGCGTACTTTTCATAGGCACTTCACCCCAATGTTAACAGCTTTCAATGGATGGAAGATTCTTCTATATCTGACATAAATCTTTTATTCTGTGATTTCATTTAATTATATTTGCTGGACATCCCATGGACATGAAGAACCATGGGGTCAATATGCAAAGATCACCCATATGATCGTAGAGTATCATTTAACTTCGTTCCAACCTTCTCTTCTTTAGATACCAAGTTTCCTGCAATTCTTATCATGAATTTCTAGATAATCTGGGGGGTCTGCTTGGGTTTTAATCCTATCAATGGTTTGTTTATCTAAAAATATGTATTATGCATTTATGTGTTAGGCACTATGCTAGACACCAATGATACAACTTTATGCGACACAGACTGCTCCTGCTCTCCTCATGCAATTTATAGATGGATGCAGTGATTGTTTCTCCCATGCTGATAGAATTTAGAGCTTTGTTCATACTATATGTTATGTAGACTCTCCATTCTGTTTTATATTTATTCTCCTAAATATTCTTTTTTAATATATATATACATAATATATATATTATAAAAACTAATACATAATATTAGTATATAATTATCTCCATATACATAGTTATACATACACTATAACATTTAATTTAATATACATTATATAATAATGTATTACTTAAAATTTAGTACAGTGTCTCACTAGTGACTTATATTTAACTAAATTTATGTTAACCAAGACATTGGAGCTCTTGAGGCACAAAAAATTTCATCATCAGTTTAAGAATGAATGCCTCTGTCAAGGATTTATATTAGGCAAGTCATTTGACTTTCTCTGGATCTTAACTAAATCATCTGTAAAGGTAGCATGCACCTTAATAGGTTTGTTGTGAGGATTAAATGAGATAAAGACTAAGTGCTTAGAACAGGATAGAAATGCAATAAATGGTAAATTTCCTTTCTATTTCCCTCTAGGGATAAGATTACAGCCAGCTGTGAACTAATCTAGTCATTTTGTCATCTGGGTCAGATTTCTGCTGGTTTTGCTTATGTAGAGAAATCAGAACTTCCTCTGCTCAGGGAAAAACTAAAAGAAAGGTGATTGAATTATTTTAAAATAGCTGGTTTTGCTGTTCCTATATCAATGATGACAATAGATACATTAAATTTGGGGGGGATGAGATCATACTCAGAGTTTAGAAGCTATATAATGAGATGCCTCAGGATTCAAGTTAATAAGAGAATGAGCTGCACTATATTCTCATGAGTAAAAGTATATTACTTGACTTGGAAAGCATATAGTTGAGATTATTTTTTATTTTATCAAGTAATGTAAAGTTTTGTTCAAATAAATCTAAATATTCTGACCCAGATTTTCCCTTCATGTTTTTTGAAGCTTTTTCAAAGGTAAGAAAGTTCTTAGATTTGTGATACTTTGAGAAAACAGAATTGGTTTTCAGTCCTCGTTCTGCTATTCACTAATTGTGTGATTTCAGGCAAGTGATCCCAACGTTTTGAGATTTGGCTCTATAAAATATGAGAAATAGTCTACCTTACTTATAAAGTTGTTGAAAAGGTTGAATGAGAATGTTCCTAAAGCACTCAACATTGAGTTCCTGGTCTATAGCAAGCACTAAAAAATTGTCATTTTTCTACCTCTTTTAATACTATTTACCGAGAACAAGTGCCACATCTCAAATGCAATGTTAAATGGTGCATATTACCAACACAGCTTAGTGTCTCTTCAAGTTGAATGATTCAACTTCTTCCATAAAATATTGCTATCAGAATAATAATGAAGTTTTGGGTTTAAATATTTCCCATGCTTCCTGCATTAACAGAGCATATGGCTTCCTTCAAAGAGATCACTCACATAAAGACTCCAACTTGAGCAAGTTCTTATTTTGAATAATGAAGGCAGATTAAAATACATTTATTCCTCAAATCCTTATAGCTAAGAATAATAGCAAAACTGTGAGAAATTTCAAAGAGTAGATTATTTTGTTTGGCAACCAGTCATCCTTGACCAGCCTTTAAAATTATGAGGGACACAGAATTAATGAGCCAATATGTCATTTTTATTTTGACACATAAATAATATTTAAGAGATACTGACAGCTAAATTTTCCATTTGCCATCGTTTCAAATCCACTGCCTAAGTACTTCTTGCTTTTCTTGCTTCTATTTCCCCTTCTGCATTTTATGCTCATTGCCCTACATCAGGTCCTCATTATCTCCTACTGGGAGATGCCAATTTAATGGGCCTTTTTTTCCTGGCTTGTCAGAATCTATACTCAACCTCTCTAATGGATCTTTTGCATTGATGATAGAACAATCTATTTAAGAGACAAATCAGACTAAGCCGGATATTGTGTGGATATATACAAAACTCTTCACTAGTTTTGGAATAGAACATCAGTGCTTTGTGTCAGCCACAAAAAAAACAATGGTGATCTAGCACCTCTTGTATTACCCTGGATAGAGTGGGAGCCCATTCTACAAAGTGAAGTATCACAAGATGGAATAACAAGCAGCACATATACTCACCATCAAATTGGTATTAACTGATCAACACTTAAGTGCACATACAGTAATAATATCCATCGGGTGTAGGGCAGATGGGAGGGGAGAGGAGAGGATGGGTATATACACACTTAATGGGTGCAGTGCGCACCGTCTGGGGGATGGACACGCTTGAAGCTCTGACTTGGGTAGGGCAAAGGCACTATAAGTAACCTAAATATTTGTACCCCTGTAAGATGCTGAAATTTAAAAAATTGAAAAAAAAATATCAGTGCTAAAATAGAGTCAAAACTTGAGGAGCCAAGTCCCAGAAGAGAAGAGAAGCAGAGGTAAGTAAGCCTGACACTGTGTGGTTTAAGTCACCTGATAATTCCTAAATTGAGCACTTGGCAGAAAATAGTGGCTAAAGGGTAAGAAATTAGAAGAACATTAGGCAGTCTCACCATTTTGGGAAGACAAAAATTGGAATTCAGGGCCTCCTAAATAGGAAGTTCCCTCTCAACATGCTAAACTTTCCCCCGAGGTTCCCTAAGGGCTGGACCCTAGGAATAAAGGTGGAAAAGAAATAGATCAGAACTTTAATAAATGGAAATCCAGCCCTGAGTCAGCTCAATCCCTGATTGGCTTATTATAGATTGACCTGCTCTTTTTCTAACAGCCTTCCAGATAAAATGAAAATCCTCTCTGGAGGAAGACAATATTAACCAGAACTTCTAAAATGTTTCCATATATATTGGTCAAAATCCAAAATATTACTAAAGCATTCCAGGAAACAAGCCCAAGTGAAAAAAATTAAATTATAACAACAGATCTACAGATGGGCCAGATAGTAGTAGTATAAGACACAGACTTTAAATAACTGTGATTTGCATGTTCAAGAAAACAGAACAAGGTAGAAAATTTCAGTGCCTTTCTGATCCTATCTCAGTCTTATCAATCTCGGTGAATGGCATCATTACCGTATTAGGCCAAGCCCCAGAAGTCATCCTTAACTCCTATCTTTTCCTCAATCTCTAGATCCAATCCACCCAGTTGACCCTCCCTCAAATCTATATACACCTCCCTCAGAGTCTACTCTCTATCTCTACTGCTGCTACCCTAGAGGTGCCCTCCCTGTACCTAGAAGAAAGAAGCAGCCTTGTCTCTGAAGACAGAGGGATACTGAGAGGAATCCGAATAACAGGCCCCACTAAATTTCCCCCAGTTTACTACTCTTAGTTCAAATCCATTTGTCCTATCACATTTTTCCATGACTCTCTCCTCTTCATCAAACCTAATATAAAAGCACTTGGGTTTAACTGTTTCCTCTGGTCTTCATTTCCTTATGAAGCCTCCCATGTCACATAAAACTTAGATTAAATAATTTTTATGCTTTACTTGTGTCAATCTGTTATTGGCCAGTCTAATTTACAAGGCCCCACTTGGAGAACCTAGGAGGGTAGAGAGAAAAAATATTTTATCCATCCCTATAATTTATACCACCCTTCATTAGAGAGACCTTTTGTGACTGTGCCTTCTAAAATAAGTTCCTATTTTTCCTTCAATAGTTCCTCCTATAGTTGTTTATTCAACGCGTAACTTATTTTTGTGTATCTGTTTATTAGCTATCTCTGCTACTATAATGTAAGCTCAATGAATGCATGAACCTCTTCCATTTTATACATCCTTTATTACTGGTGCTTTGCAGGGCATTGAACTCACAATGGACAGTCAAAAATCATTTGTTGAATATATTACTTCATCAACATAGTCAACACAGACCTTCATTGACGTGGCAAAATGTGCACCTAGAAATTTGTGACGGTCCCAGGACCCAGTCTGTACCCAATGAGTATTCATTCCTTTGAGTCTTTCTCCTTCTTATGTATCCTTATCAAAATTCAGTGTCATTGGAACTTGGTTGTGTCCTGTACCATGTATTTATTGGGTATTTGTTATGTGTGAAGAGTTGGGTATTTATTATGTGTGAAAAATTGGGCTAAGCATAAGACTGTGACAAAATGACAGTATTAAAATTTAACAGGGGAGGAGACAGATGAGGACAATTTAGCAACATGCTTGAAGTGACACAAGTAGATAAATAAGAATTTCACTGTAGCTGTTAATTTCATACAAATGAGCACACAATTTTTCAGGTTGGATGAGACTGAGATTTCACCAGTGTATATGATGATTTTCCTACCAGTAACAACTGTGAACTGTATTATATGGCTATATCACAGTTTATGCATTCCACAGTGTGTTTTCAATATTTTGTCCATTTGTACTGATTATTCTCTTTCTTAATTGACAAAATGGTCCACTTAAAATTTACTGATAACTTAGGCCTATTAGAAATAATTAAGGATATTAGTAGTGTAAGGAATATTGTTCTGAATGACTTGTAAACAGAATAAAACCTCTTATTTCCTGCTTTATCCTCAGTTGTTAATGTAGTCAATTTATATATGCCTTATATAAAATCTATATAATGGGCACATTAACATACACTTATTTCTTATTTTCCTTATTTGTATATAAGTCTATTTATTTTAGTTATTCTCATGGTGGGAGGGGAAGGCAGTCCACTCCGCCGGGAGACATTTGCCAATGTCTAGAGACAACTTTAGTTGTCACGGCTGGGGAGAGGGTACTACTGATATCTGGTGGGTAAAGGTCACAGCTGCTGCTGAACATCCTACAATGCATGGGATATCTACCACAAAGAAGTATCGAGCCAAAATTGTAAACAGTGCTGAGGTTGAAAAACCCCGATTTATTCATACATCTGTAGTGCCTAGGCTTAAATCCTTGAATAAATTTTCACCAATAGAAGTCTGAGTCAGTCTTCTGAAGACTGAACACGCTCTTCTCCTTTTTGATGTAAAACTCCTGACCATTTTTCATCCTGAAATAGATCAGATTCATCTAGATTTAAAATTATTGAAGCAGGTCACCATCCTTTTTATTGATTTCAGTAAATGCCTAGCAGCTGTGGTATCAGCACTTGCCACCTTGCCACTTACTATAATATTTTGCAGATTTGGACTGGTCTCAAGTCTTTAGAAGCCACGAGATGTCTTCATTAGAAGCATATTCACCATGTTTTGCTTCTAAGTTTTGGAATAAACTTCCCGCCTTTCTTTGAACTAGTAAGAGGCTAATAAATATTTTACCTGGATGGTGACCCTGGGGCCACACTCATTCTTTTTATTCTTTGAGATCAGTTGTCTTTTTTCTAATGTGCTTTTTTTTTAATGATCCTTCATATTCAAATTCAATATGATAAGATTATAACTCCTTTTTAAAAGATTTTTAATTATTATGGGTACATACTAGTTGTGTATCTTTATAAGGTATATGTGATGTTTTGATACAGGCATGCAATGTGAATTAATGAAATCAGGGTAATTGGGGTATCCCTTACCTCAGGTATTTATTATTTCTTTGTGTTAGGAAAATTCCAATTTCACTATTTTAGTTATTTTAAAGTGTACCCTAACTTATTTTTGGTTATAAGCACTTTGTTGTGCTATCAAATATTGTTCATTACATCTAACTATATATTTTTTTTTTGAGACAGAGTCTCACTCTGTTGCCTGGGCTAGAGTGAGTGCCGTGGCATCAGCCCAGCTCACAGCAATCTCAAACTCATGGGCTCAAGCAATCCTTATGCCTCAGCCTCCCAAGTGGCTGGGACTACAGGCATGCACCACCATGCCTGGCTAATTTTTTCTATATATTTTTAGTTGGTTTATTCATTTCTTTCTATTTTTAGTAGAGACAGGGTCTCGCTCTTGCTCAGGCTGGTTTCGAACTCCTGACCTTGAGCTATCCGCCCACCTTGGCCTCCCAGAGTGCTAGGATTACAGGTGTGAGCCACCGCGCCCGGCCCAAACCCCTCAACTGTTATGCTCAGGAGCCAGGTTGTTTGGCTGTTCCTGCCTGTCCAAACTCTTGCAGTCTGTCTTTACCCAAGAACTTTGTGTGGGACTTGAGTTGTTTCTCTCTCAAAGAGTATGACAAGCTCCCCAAGCTACGAGCACACACAGCGTGATTTCAGGTGCCGTCCGGGCTCAGGGAAGCCAGAAGGCCCTGCTTCTGCTCCTCTTCTGAGCCATGTGCGGAGATAGCCAGGTCCTAGACAAAGCAACTTGAGAGCATTTACTAAAGATATCGAGGACTGCAAAATAACACAGACCCAGCCAAATCCCTCAGTGGGAAGGAGCGGTCGCAGAATAAATAGGTGGATGACCAATCCCCAGGTGGGTGGGGCTCCCCTGGCAGGCTCTCTGGACAGGCCGTGTGGTCCTGCTCTCTGTGTCAGCCCAGCTCCTTCCAGGCCCCCGCCAGCTTCGCCATCTCTTCCCTCAGCCCCTTTTAGGAAGCGGGACTTATAGCTCTGGTTCAGTCTTGACCAAACACCTACAAAGGGTGACTTGTTCTCCTTTTCCCTTTGCTCATGAGCAAATCATCCAAGAAGCTGAAGCTCTGGGACTTAAAGGGCCCAAAGTAGGGAACACACACTGAGGGAGCTCATGAAACGCGATTTGTCACGGATGCTGACCCTCCGTGGACGGGCAAGGCCTTGGAAAAATCCTGCCACCAGGGCTGGCCACCTGCCAAGTCTGAAGTCAGTGGAGTTTTGAAGCCTTCCTCATCAGACAGGGAGTGGAGTTTCCGAGTGCAAAGCTGTCCTCTCCCATCAGACTGGGGGTCCTTGGGTGGGGGCTGCGTCTCACCACCAGGCTGGGAGCAACACGCTGGGTGTAGCGGCTGCTCCTCCATCCGACTGGAGCTCCCTGAGGGCCGAGTAGAGTCTCCCTCTTCATCCCGGGAGCCCACCACGAACAGTAGTAAGAGAAATGGCTACCACTTATTTACTGCTTCCCACGTGTCTGAAAAGGCTGTTTAAAAAAAATTAATTCATTTTCATCGTCATAAAGACACTATTCTCATTTTCTGCATGTGGAGACTGAGACATGGAGGTTGAATAATTTGCTCAAGATTGCACAGCTAGGGGGAGGAGGTGGGATTCTCTATCAGACCGAGGACAGGGACAATGTCTACTCCCACCCCTCCATCAGGGTAGGAGTTCACTGGGGGCCGACTGGGCCTCCCTCCTCTGTCCGCCCCCATCTCCCTGCCTGAAGCAGAGACAGGCCTTAGTGCTGGGATGGAGTCTGGGCTGGGGCCAGGGAGTTGGCCGGACCACGACTGATATTGTTTCCCTCCTTACAGCTCTGACCTGGTCCCCCGACACGTGCCCCACAGGGCAGAGAAGAAGCCAGTCTTTTGCAGATGGGGCATCTATCTGGGATGGCATCGGGATGCCAGTGTTCTCTCAATCCCCCAGGTGCCTGGGGGCCCGCAGGCCCCTATCACAGGGAACACGCCTTCCGGAGCCAGGCCCGGTGCCGCCCAGCGCAGCCGGGCATTTCCTTCTGCCCACAGCTCACTTCACTCCTGGCTGCAAACCCAGCCAGGAGTCTCTGGAACCTAGTAACTGTCGCAGGAAACAATGGAAACTTCAGTTTTTATTCTCCTCCCTCTATCATTACTCAGAAGGTTTTCCTCAAAGCTACACACACACACACACAGACACGCACACACACCAGTTGCTCTCCACTCAGCAACCTGGGCTGCCTGGAAATGCTCAGGCGGAGGAGAGGCCGTGGGTGGGGGGATAGTGTGCCGGCCAGGGGATCTGTGTCAGAGGTGGGTCATCCGCTCCGATTTACCGCCCCAGCATCTGTGATGGGGCGTTGGCAGGGTCTGTGTCTGTGAACTGGTGTGTCTCTGGGGCTGTGACTTATGCGAATCAAAGCTGGTCTGTGGCTTACACGGAAAAAGGGCGGTGCGGTGCGCGGGCGCTGTCAGGCGCTGGGACGAGTGTGTGACAAACTGCGAAACACCCAGGCTGTTTCGCGCGCAAGAAATGACACGGGCCTGTGTGTGAGACGTGAGCCCTGTCAGGAATCTGTGCGTGGAAAGGTGTCCTCACGCTGCGTGGCGTGTCGAGATGTGTGTGTGAGTCTGCGTACAAATGGGAACGCGGGCGTGAGTGGCTGAGTGTGTGTGGTGTCCCCTGCGTCACCTGTGCAGGTGAGAGTTTGGAAGCAAGTGTTCACGTGACCCGTGAGGATTGTTAGTACAAGAGAGTCGGTGCGATAGTGTGACCGTGTCCCGGGTAGCGGACGAGCGTGTTCGTGCAAGAAAGTTGAGTGCGGACGTGCTTTGAGAGTCGAAGTTGGCGTGAGCGAGTGGCGCGGGTGCGGAAGCTGCGTGCGCGCGCGTGAGCCTGGGCAGGGGACCCTGGGGTCCCCGAGGGCTGCGGGGGAGCGGAGCGCGCCGTGCGGAGTGTGCGGGCCGGCGGGAGCGGCTCTGGTTTGGAAGTCGGCGGGGCGCGCGGGGGCGCGGGGGAGCGGCGAGTCGTGCGCGCAGAGCCCCGGCCGTCCGCCCTGCCCCGCGCCCGGCCCCGGCCCCCGGCCCATCCCACACTCCAGGCCGGGTTTGGCTGGGAGCCGGCTGGGCCGCGGCCCGCGCGGAGGGGGCTGGGGGCCCAGACAAAGGCCCAGTCGGCGGCGCGGCAGGCTCGGGCGAGCGGAGCCGCGGGCTGGGGGCGGGGCGGGGGCGGGGCCGGGCCCCGGGGGCGGGGCGGGGGCGGGGCCGGCGCGGGAGGGCGGGGGCGGCGGGGAGCGGGCCGCGCCGTCCCGAGGACTCTGCTGGCCGGCGAGCAGGCGGCTGCGGGCGGCGCCGAGCGAGCGAGCGAGCGAGCGAGCGAGGGAGCGGCGCGGGCCGGGCCATGGGGCGGCAGGCAGCGGGCGCGCTGTTGCTGGCGCTGCTGCTGCACGGACGGCTGCTCGCGGTGAGTGTGCGGGTCGGAGAGGCGGGGGCGCCCCAACTCGGATCGCCGCGCCTGCCAACTTGGCTGGGGCGCCCGAGGCTTCGCGGCCGGGACTGGCCCGGGACGGCGGCGCCCGCCGGGGACCCCGGGCCGGCGCGGGCCGGCGCCACCCTGCGGCGTGTGGATGCCCCGGGGTGGGGGGACCCTGCATGGGGCCGGAGGCAGGACTGGCCCGCGTGGAAGCCCGTGGGTCTCTCGGCCACGTTGCCGAGTCTCGGAGTCGCGCTGGGCATGGCCCGGCCTACCATTCCTGGGGACCAGCAGGAGAAACTTTGAGCAGGGTGGGAACTTGGCAGGACGAAGGTGCCCCTTTCTGCGCCAATTTCAGCGGTGATGGGTACCCTATCAGCCTTCGCTGGAACTTTACCATGCCATCTATCCCTGTGGGGAGTTTGTACCCAGGCAGACACAAGTAAAGAACTTTGGGAACAACTGAGGCTTGTGTGGAACACCCACAGACGCTGGAGTCATACAGCCCAGGAGTTGAATCAATCCCTGCCCTTCACTGAGTAACTGTGTGACCTCGGGCAAGCTGGTTACCTCTCTGAGGCCCGCCCCACGTGCCTGCGTAAAGGGAAGGCAAAATGCATAGCCGCAGGGCGGTCGGACTGGGTGGCATGAGCCTCAGAGTGCCTGTTACCCACTGGACGCTGGGAGGATCCGAGATTCCCCAGCTTTTCTTTTCTCTGGTCTCCAAGGGGCAGGGAGAGGCCTGATCCTGCAGGCCACTGCCCTGCTCTGAGCTCAGGTGGGCCCCTATGGAGAAAAGGAGAATTCCTGGGCTCAGAATCCAGAGAGGCTTAGAAGGCATTTGGCCAGGAGAGGCCCTGAGGACCTGGGTGAACTCCATCGAGGAGGCCTGGGCGGGGCCAGTGGGCCGGGAGCTGGTGGCAGATGTGGGTGGGGACACATCTGTGGAGCTGGGCCGGCCCTGGTGAGCCACAGAGCCACCCGCCCCCCAGGTGCTCTACTTCTAGGCAGTCCCCATCCCTTCTCCTCCCCCGCTCAGCCACAAGAGAGGAACTTTTCTAATCAGAGCAGTGTTTACCCAGTGACTGACTCCCTGTCCTCACCTTGCTGGCTCCCTCTCACCTCTGCCCTCCTGAGTCACTCGTTAATCCCCCCACCCAGACCTGACCCCTCACTGCTCTTGCCCCACCCACCCACACCTCTCCTTCCCTACACCCTGGTGGGTGGCCTCCTTCCTCCCCTGTCTCAGCCTCTGTCCCCAGCAGGGCCACCCAGTCTGGACCCCAACTTGCAGCTCCCAGTGCTGACTTTTCCTTTTCCCGAGGCACCAGCCCATCACATGGGATGGCTTCCGCAGCCTGACAGTCTTTCCTGACCTTACCCAGCTCTGTCCCTGACCAGGGGCTGCACAATGGCAGGAGCGGTGGGTGGAGTTATTTGCTGTGTGACGGAGGAATTTCCACAGAACTTCATTCACTTATTCATTCAACAAATTGTCGTTGAGCAACATTCCATGTCAGTCACTGGCCGCACAGGAGTTCATTCATTGGGCAGGACTTCGCCAAGCACCTACTGTGTGCCGGTGCACCTGGCACAGTCCTAGGTGCTGGAGTGAGATGGGTGAGCAGGGACAGGCCCTGTCTCTGCTTGCCCAGAACTCATAGGCTGGTGGGCCATAATTCGGGATTAGATAGCCCCTCTGCAACCACAGTGAGGTCACTGTCCCACCCCAGGCTGATGGTCATGGGCAGGAAAGGGCTTGGCCCCTGCAGTCTTACAGACCCAAGTCTGAATCCCAGCACTGCAATTTCTAGCTGTATGGTCTGGGACAGGCTTCTGTCTCTAAGCCACAGTTTTCACATCTGTAAAATGGGAGTGAGACGCTTGTTGCAGTTCCTTAAATGAGATCAGTTCCTAGTGCAGTGTCCCAGCAAGCTTGGGGCTTCATCTCTTCTGCGCTCCAGTTCGCGGCCACAAGCCAGTGGTGAGTGGGGAAGGGCAGGACAAGAGCAGGGAGAGATAGGCTTTAGGGAGACCTCACTCAGGACAGGAGACAGGACCGCAGGGAGCCGTGCTCTGTGATTAAGTGTGGGAGTAATTTCAGCTCTCAGGAGGTGGGGAGGCTTGCCGGGATGGGGGCTGGGTCTGGGTGCCTCTGTCTGCTGACCCCTTTTCTTTCTGCTGGGGCTTAGCCCATTTTTTCTTTCTCCGGGGCCAGAGGCCGGATACAGGCGTCTTGAGGGAGCCACGCCGCTGGTGATTAAGGTGTTTTCCAGGGCGAAGGGAAGTCATGGAGATACCTGTTTCCTGCCTCAGCTGGATTTCCTCGCTGGGGAACTGGAGGAGCCTCCCCTTCCTGGCATTAACTCACCCTCCCCTCCACCTACCCCCCTTGGGTTGAGTGTGCCCTGGGATCTCCGAGGGAGGGAGGGAAGGGGCCGTAGGTCCATCCGCAGAGGGGTTGCAGGCTGGAAGGGCGGAGATGGACTCCCCATCTCTTAGGCCCAGCTCCCCGTGTCTGGGAAGTCGTGGCCCCTGCCTGGCTTGGCCCGGGCCTGTTCTCAGGCTAAGCGCAGGCAAGTTAGGATCTGTGTGGGTCTGGGGCCCTGCCCAGGAGACGGTGGAAGGAAAGTGGCAGAAGGTGACTGGGTTCAGGGCCTGGAAGATGTGGGAGCAGAGTGGTGGGGAGGGAGGTTTTAGGGTACCAGGCCAGATGATGACAAAATAATGTGGAAAGTTCACAATTACCCAGTGCCCACTGTCTGCCAGGTGCTACGTTTCTCAAAGAATCCTCACATTAGCCCAGTCGTTGCCCTGTCCCCATGATGCTCAGAATCAGATGCCAGCCCCTGACTTAGTAAACCCACCAGGCCCTGCGAGATCTGGCCTCCTGCCAACCTGCCCCTCTCCGACTATACTTTGTTTCTTGAACTTGCTACCTCAGGGCCTTTGCATCTGCTGTTCCTTCTACCTGGAACACTCGTCCCTGGACCATCTGCCTGACCCTCTGCCTCCCCTCCTGCAGGTCCTGACCACTCTGCCTGTTGTCCTTGCCTCCTTATACAGCTTTATTTTTCTTCTTGTCACCATCTGTCATGTATTTGTTTACATGTTTATCTGCCTCCTCCTGCCCAATTTAAGCTCCATGAGAGCAGGACCTTATGTTTTTGTTCACTGCTATATCTTTAGTACCTGATGGGTGGTAAGTGCTAGTAAGTATATTTGTTGAATGTTTTAAGCTACAGCTAGGTCAGGCTTAGTGGCTCACACCTGTAATCCCAGCACTTTGGAAGGCCAAAGTGGGAGGATTGCTTGAAGCCAGGAGTTTGAGACTAGCTTGAGCAACATAGTGAGATCCATCTCTACAAAAAATTTAAAACATTAGCTGAGCGTGGTGGCATGCGCCTGTAGTCCCAGCTACTCGGGAGGCTGAGGCAGGAGAATCACTTGGGCCCAGGAGTTCAAGGCTGCAGTGAGCTATGATGATGCCACTGCACCCCAGCCTGGGTGACAGAGTGAGACGCCGTCTCAAAAAAAGAAAAAGAAGGTTGCAGCTACTAGTGTGGTCCCCGTTCTCTAAGCAGAGGCGATTGAGGTGCAGAGAGGTTATGTAATTTACCCGGTGGCTTACGTGCCCTCATAGTCAGTGATTCCAAGAGCCAAGTTTTGAAGCCATATGAAGCTCTTCCAGCCACTCTCCCTACCGCCCCACTGCTTGTAGCAGGCGGTTAGTAGATACTGATGCAGCTCGTCACTGATACTAGTTAAAATGAGAACTCTGGTCCCAGCAACACAGGGGCGACCTTGGGTAAGGAATTTCAGGGACTGGCTGTAGGGTCAGAGGCCCTCAGGATGGGTGAGCCTCAGTGTCTGTTGGGCCCCCTGGGGAG
>CAUYRT010041341.1:0-64615 GCA_963574885.1 Lepilemur ruficaudatus
TTTCTCTTGTTGCTTTCAAAATTCTCAGTGTCTTTGATTTTTTTTAAGTGAACAAAAAAATGATTTTTAGTACATTTACCAAGTTGTACAGCTATTCACATAAATCAGTTTTAGAAGATTTCCTTCCCCCTATTAAGTCCCTAATTCCCATCCCAAACTACATTTCAAGCATGCCCTTCCCCATCACAATGCTCTCCACATCCCTTGACTGTGGGTCTACCCCCTAAGCCCCGAAACCCTGGTGCACACCACCGCCATTTGAGCACCGTAGTGTTAATCAGTCAGTACCAATTTGATGGCGAATACATGTGGAGCCCATTCTTCCGGTCTTGTGTTACCTCACTTCGAATAATGGGCTCGAGCTGAATCCGGGATAATATAAGAGGTGTCAGCTCACTGTTGTTTCTTAACATTGAGTAGTATTCCATTGTAAACATATACCAAATTTTAACAATCCACTCATGAATTGACAGGCACTTGGGTTGTCTCCATGACCTAGCAATAGTGAATTGTGCTGCCATAAACATTTGGGTGCAAATGTCTTTATTATAGAATGTCTTATGTTCTTTTGGGTAGATGCCTAATAATGCTATTGCTGGATCAAATGGTATTTCTATTTTTAGTTCTTTGACAAATCTCCAAATTCTTTTCCACAGAGGTTGCACTAATTTGCAGTCCCACCAGCAGTGTAAGAGTGTTCCTGTCTCTCCACAACCTTGCCAGCATTTGTTGTTTTGGGATTTTTTGATAGAAGCCAATCTCACTGGGATTAGGTGGTATCTCATTGTGGTTTTGATTTGAATTTCTCTAATGATTAGAGAAGTTGAACTTTTTTTTATATGTTTACTAGCCATTATTCTGTCTTCTTTGGAAAAGTTTCTGTTCATTTCCATTGCCCATTTATAAATGGGGTTTTTTGATTTTTTTCTTGTTAATTCTTTTGAGTTCTAGGTAGATTATTGGTATCAGACCTTTATCGGAAGAGTAGAGCACAAATATTTTCTCCCATTCTGTTGGTTGGCTATTTACTCGTGATAGTTTCTTTGGCTGTGCAGAAGCTTTTTAATTTGATCAGATCCCATTTGTTTATTTTTGTTGCTGCATTAATTGCTTTGGGTGTCTTCTGCAAGAATTCTTTGCCTAGGCCGATGTCTGAAAGGGTCTTCCCAACATCTGCTTCTAGGATTCTTAAGGTTTCAGAATATCATATTCCATCCCTTCACTTTCACTTTATGTGTGTCTTTATAAGTAAAGTGCAGACAGCATATATTTGGGTCTTGTTTTCTTTTTCATTGATTCAGTCTGTCTTTTAATTGGAGAATTTAGTCTATTTACATTGCATGTTATTATTGTTAGGTAAGGACTTATTACTGCCATTTCTTACTTGTTTTCCAGTTGTTTTGCAACTCCTCTCTTTCTTTCTATTTTACTGTATTCCTTTGGTTAAATGATTTTCTCTGCTTGTAAGTTTTGATTCATTGCTTTTTGAAAGTGTACCTATTACAGTTTTCTGCTTTGTGATTACCGTGAGGCTTTAAAGGCATCTTGTAGATATAGAAAGTTATTTTAAACAGATGACAGTTTAACTTTGATCACAAAAAAAGAAACAAAAGAAAAGAAAAACTAAAAAACTGTACAATTTAGCTCCATCCCTCCACATTTTGACTTTTTGTTGTTCAAATGATGTGTTTTATATTGCCCCTATTTTGTCAGGCTGCTGTAGTTATTATTTTTGACAGATTTGTCTTTTAGTCTTCATACTAGAGATGTGAGTGAATTACAAGCCACAATTATTGTATCAGAATATTCTGAATTTGTATGTGTATTTCCTTTTACCGGTGAGTTTTATACCTTCAAATATCTTCTTTTTGCACCTTACTATCTCTTTCTTTCAGATTGAATAACTCCTTTTAACATTTCTTATAAGACAGGTCTAGTGGTAATGAATTCTCTAAGCGTTTGTTGGTCTGGAGAGACTTTATTTCTCCTTCATGTTTGAAGGAAAGCTTTTTGGGTACAGTATTCTTGGTTGGCAGCTTTATAATTTTGCCAGCACTTTGAAAATGTCATCCCATTCCCTCCTGGCCTGTATAGTTTCTGCTGGGAAGTCTGTTGTCAGATGAATTTGAGATCATTTATATGTTATTTCCTTCTTTTTTCTTGCTGTTTCAAGGTTCTCATTTTCCTTGACCATTAAGAGTTTGATTATTATATACCTTGGTCTTATTTGGGTTGAATCGTTTTGGTGATATCTGACTTTTCTATACCTGAATATATCTTTCTCCACATGTGGAAAGTTTTATTATTTCTTTGAATAAACTTTCTATCGCTTGCTCTTTCTCAAGTCCCTTTTGAATGGCAATGATTCGTAGGTTTGCTGTTTTAAGTTTATTCTTTATTTCTCTATTTCAGACATTCTTTGCTTCTTTTAATTCTTTTTTTCTCTTTGTATTTTGCAATAGCTTGTCTTTGAGCTTACTAATTCGTATTTCTGCTTGATCCATTCTGCTGTCGAGAGCTTCTAATATATTTTTCAGTTCAGCAAATGTATTTTTTTCAGTTCCAGGATTTCTGTTTGATTTTTTAAATTATTATTTAACTCATTAAATTTCTCTGATAAATTTCAGAATTGATTTTCTGAGTTATCTTGGAGTTTGCTAAATTTTCTTGGAACTGCTGTTTTGAATTCTTTCTTTGAGAGCTCACATTGTCATCTCATTAGGGTCAGTCACTGGCTTCTTGCTTTGTCCATTTGAGGAGGTCATGATCCCCTGTTTGCTATTGTTTCTTGTGGATGTACATTTTTGGTTTTTCATTGAAGAATTAGTTATTCTAGTCTTCATTGTCTGGCTTGTTTTGACCTTTTGTAGGGTATTTTTGCTTAGTGGTTCTTTGCAGTTGCCTGTGAGTCCCCTTAATCCTAGATCACTGCCTTTTTTTTGATACTTTAAGCTATCTTAAGTCAAGGTTTGCCTTGGCTCTCATAAATATTTGGAGCACTGCCTGTCCCAGATGGGAAGATTCCAAAGGTGTTACCCTGGCTGTGTGAGAATGCAGGCTAGGGGATTGTGCTGAGAAGACTTGTGGAGGGTGCCTCTTATAGCATGGTGCTGGTGAACAGCCACTTTGATTTGGCACCTTCTTTGGCTGAGATAAAGAGCAGAGTTTCTGGGTAGGGGTTTTCCCTCTTTGTCTCTAGCTGCCCCCAGGCATTTTTATCCCTAGAGGCACTAGTGATACTTCCTGTGGCTTGAGGCAGAAATGGTTTTCCTGTAAGGGAAGCCAAGATGGGGGGGGGATGTCCACCTTGATCTATCTTTTCCTGGTGTAGAAACCATGAGTCTTGGAGGAATTTTCTACCTGCAGTGTCTTGCAGATTGGGGAGGCAGTGTTGTGGATAGAGAATTCCATTTCTCTTACTATCTGCTCATAGTTTTTAACTTCTTTATGGCCCTGGGGATCTCAGCCTCAGATTTGAGTTCTGGGATTTTGTTGGTGATAACCGTGGCACTGGACAATTGTTTATGGTTTTCTGTTGGGGAGTGTGAAGCCAGATTGCCCCTACTCTGCCATTCTGGTCACTCCTGTTCACTATTCATTTTTCATTTTCCAGACATATCATACTCCCATTGCTTCTCTTTTCCTTCTGTCACACAGACACTGACACCATGTAGATGTTGTAAATGTCGTTAGTTTACCATTATCTGCTTGTATTTGGGGATTTGTGGGCTATTTTGTCAATTTCTTTGCATACATTATTTTGTTTTCCCATCTAGTTGATTGTTGTTTTTATGTGGAGATAAAGGGAGATTCTTTACAAAAGTATTTTACTCTGTAAACATTAAGTGCCAGCCCTGATGAAATAACAAATTGGATTTTTTTATAAAAGTAAATTATTTGTTATTCTTCTCTTTTTGAAATCAAGTGCTGTGATTCAATGGCAAAAATAATGTTTAATACTTTATTCCTCAACTCCTTACCTAATAAAAACCAATGCTTAAATATTTCTTTTAATAAGTCTAGTCTGTTTTGGAATTGTGTAAAATTTAGTTAACTAATTTTTAGTTAAAACTAAATTTTACACATTCTAATACTTATTTCCTTCTATTACTTACCATTTTATGGTCCCCCTCTTCATAATCCCAACACAATAGTACAAATATAAAAGCATAATTATACCACCTACCACTTGAAGTATTGGTACAATAATCATATTTAGTTATGTTAGATTTTTATATATGTGCACTATTATATATCACTTGGTATATATCAGAGCTATACTAGAAAAATAAATAAAAACTAAACATAACTTTAGAAGAACTTTGTAATGTTAATTTGTAAATAACACTTGTAAAAAAATAAGAGACAATAAAATTCAAAGATTTTTCATGAGTGAATGGCCCAACTTTAGTCCAACTTCTGGAAAATGCTGTATATAATACATTCAATTTGCTATAAAATTGACATGAACAGTTGATGGTCAGCCATTCCAAGTGGTTTCAGGTCAATTTCCAAGGTTTAAAAAATGTAGAGAAAGCAAATTGTGACTAGCTTTTAATTAATTTTCTAATTTCTTAAAAGGTGTTGGATATTACTTTTAAAAGTGATGTGATATAAATAATATGAAATCCATACATCTGTTCTTTGTGTGAATTTTTTAATCCTGTATTTCCAGAGTCACAGAATATGTATACAAATTAAGAACAGTGACATGATGTTAATCAGTATTGGCCATTGTCCCAAGTATGTGATAGAAAGGAACAGTTTTTTGCTTTTAGAGAATTAGTTCTTCTAAAATTATATTTTCCCTTCTTATATAATATGTACTAATCCATAGGCTAATTGGCAGAGTTGAAGGCTGTAAGATGATAAGAAAGATAAGATTATATAAATGTTCATATTTGAAAAGTTCTCAGTGTTTGCTAGACCTCTCTTGGATGTGCCCTATTGTTGTCATTTTTCAAAGCCATATCTGGCAGGAGCAGCTGCTTCCAGCTATATCTTGCCAAATCCACTGGCCCTTGTAACTACTGACTTTTTCTGAAGTACACATATGAATTGCTTCATCTTCCAGCCCTGCAGTCTTTATGGATCATTTCAGAGATATTTCCAGTCTTGTCAGGAGAACATTATGTTCAGAGTGGCTTGATCTGTGTGGGCCACTTTCTTCCTCTGAGGACAGTAAGTTGGCACTGCACACTCCTTGTCCTAGCTTTCTGCTCTATGCTAGAGTTGGCTTGGTATGTGTTTTGTGTGAGCAATTATATATATATATATAATTAGGGATTAATTAGGGATATATGTATATATATCCCTAATTAATTCTCTCTCATATCTCTGTCTATCTATCTATCTGTCTATCTATCTCTCCTGTTGGTTCTGTGTCTCTGGAGAACCCTGACTAATACAAATTTTGGAACCAGAAGTGTTTCTGGAGGCACAGAATTTTAAGGATGAATTTTTAAAATTGAGTTTGGGTTTCTGGAATTGTTTTTTAAATCTGATTAGACGTAAAAATGCTAAGGACTCTACTTCTAATAGTGCAGAGAGCACTGGTAGTCTATGCATGAACTGTTTATAGAAATAAGCAAAACGTCTGCGTTGGGTAATCCTAATAAACCATTTATAAGAGATAAGGAACTTGGTAACTCTGTATGTAATACTCTTGAACATTTGTGGAAAACCAAGGAATATAATGACATTGGTTGGTTGCTTCTAATGTAGCTGGCCAAAGTGATGAAAGAAAAGGATGAGCTCAGGGATTCAAATTCCCGGCTCCAACTCCACGTAAATAGCCTAAGAGCTTCTAAGTGTTCCCTCAGGGAAAAATCTTCTCTCCTATAGCCACAGTGCCGAACTTGCTGAAAATCAAACACAAGCCATCATCATGCAATTGGCTCAATTGCAAGGAAAGTTGAGCTATCAGGATTGCAAGGCATCTACTGTTAAAGTTAGGGTGTTGGTTGGGAAAGAATGAGATCTGTAAGCTGGGATTGGCATGTATGGGAAGACCCTGATGAGGCTGGGACATTTAGCTCCTAAATTCCGATAAATCTTGTTTGCTAGCCTAAGTGGCCTCCCCAACCCCAGGAACAGTGACATCCCCCCTCCCTCCACAGTGGTATTTCCATCTCTGTCTGAGGGGATTAACCTTGTATTGCTTGAGGAAATGGTAATGGCTTCCCCTGAGGCAGTTGCCAAGCAAGACAATGCTGATTCCCTCAGAATCCACCCCTAGTACTCTTTTTGCTTTTCAATCTATAACTAGATTCAAGTCTCAATAGGGCCCTAAGGGTGAGGTACAAAAGTGTGACCCATGAAGAGGTATGTACACTACAATACAAAAGAACTACCTGAGTTTTCTAATTTATACAAGAAGAAATCTGGGGAACAAGTATGGGAATGAATATTAAATGTATGGGATCAAGCCTGGGCAACATAGAGAGATCCCTGTCTCTACAAAAAATAAAAACAATTAGCTGGGAATGGGCACGTGTGGTCCAAGCTACTTGGGAGGCTGAGGCAGGAGGATCACATGAGCTCAGGAGTTCAAGGTTACAGTGAGCGATAATCACTGTACATCATACATCATAGTATTGTACATCATAGTATTTAAGTTTGGGACATCAGGAGAAGAGTAAACGTCACCCAAGAACTTTACCTCCTCTTCTGGGGAAGGAATTGGTACATTTTCAGTTGTGTGTAGTATAGTTGTATTATGTTAGACAAAACTGTTTTTGTTATTGTCTTTATTCGGTGATTAAGTATGGTTTAAGTAGATGTGTATATGTGCCAAATTGACAAGGGGTGGACTTGTGCTAGTTAATTTTAGGTTTCAATTTGACACCTAAACTAAGGAATACCTAGAGAACTAGTAAAACATTATTTCTGAGTATGTCTATGAGGATGTTTCCAGAGGAGACTGGCATGTGAATCAGTGGACTGAGTAGGGAAGATCCAGCCTCAATGTAGGTGGGCACCCATCCAGTCAGCTAAGGACCCAGATAGAATAAAAACAGGCAGAGAAAAGGTGATTTCCTCTCTCTTTTTTGGAGCTAGGACACTTCTTCTGTCCTTGGACATCAGAACTCCAGTCTCTCCAGTCTTTGGACTCCAAGACTTACACTTGTGGCCCACTGGTTTCTCAGGCCTTTGGCCGTGAACTGAGAGTTACACTACTGATTTCCCTGGTTCTGAGGCTTTCAGACTTGAGCTCAGCCATGTTACCAGCATCCCAGGGTCTCCAGCTTTCAGACTGCCTGTTGTGGGACTTAGCTTCCATAATCATGTGAGCCAGTTCTGCTAATAACCCCCTTCTCATATATATGTGTCTATATCTATCCTATTGGTTCTGTCTCTCTGGAGAACCCTGACTAATACATACATATATATGTGTGTGTGTGTATATGTGTATATATATATATATATATATATGGTATATTTATGTACATATATATGTGTGTGTAAACATAGTTTAAAATATTCATGCAATTTTCCATTATGTAGGAAAAGACTCACTGCAATTCATTGTTAGCTACATCTGCATGCCTCTATTTATTTTAGGCAAAATTGTTTATCTTCATTAATCTTTTGGTACAGTAAGCAGTAGGCTAGCTGAATCAGTTAGGGTCCCTAACTGAGAAATGCTCAAGATGACATACACAGATTAGGAAATTTGATAAAGGTGTCATTACAAATTTGTGGGTGGCACATACAGAAACCATAAAGTAGTACAAGAACCCAGAGCTAAGAGGAGTGTAGCTATTATTACCCCTAGACTGGAAGAGACAAGGGGAGGGAGATGCCACTAGAAGCCAGAGGATAGACAGTAGGGCACACAGCTTGAGGGAACCAGTGGCTTTCTCTTGATAGACACAGCAAGCTTGACGTGACCTCCCAAGGAGGGAATCAGAGAAATAACATCCCAACCACATTCTCATGTATCTTTACTTTTTTGCTTGAGCTTCCTCATTGGCTGAACCATGCCAGAAGCTTCAATGCTTGGAAGCCTGTTGCATAAGAGCAGTGAGGAAAGGAGGGATACTGGATCTGCATGGGGCAAGTAGAAAATATCCAGTACACCAGCTAGATGTCTCATTAGAATAGCACTGTCTCAGGCTAAGCAGGTACCCTGATATTGTGACAGATCTTGTGGCTTGTAAGCATGACGTGTTAACTTAATATCTTCTTCCCTCTACTAAGAGAGAAAACACCTTTCTTCCCTGAATATATGTTGCTAACTAGGTAAGATGAATTTATATTTTTATACCCATTCTCTCTCCCCTTTAAAATATTATTCATTAAAAAATAAATAGAATTATATGGAACCACAAAGCAAATGAAAAAACACCAATTGTTAGTCTATGAAAATTATCTATAAAATTTATTTTATCTACTTGTATATTATATATATGAGTATATATGGACAATGGACAATACATATAAAGTTTATATTTATATGAACAATACATGTAAAGTACAATTGTACACATAAAGTACAATGTCATGAACCAGTCAAGATTTGAACTGATAAGTCTAAGTTCCCAGCTCATCTTTGCTGGTCATAATGGTGACCAAAAAGCTCTTTCATCCACTATTATGGTAGTTGATTAAGGTATATGTATCAGTAAAAATAGGTTGGGTTATTCAGCTGTAACAGATAACTCCCAAATTGTAGTGGCTTAAGATAAGAATATATCCAGTAAGGGCCAGTAGCTGGTCTCTGCTCCTTACAGTCATTCAGGGACCCAGGATGAAGAGTGCACCATTGTTTTATGACACTGCCATCTCGTAATGTGTTTATGTAAGCAATGAGAGCCCTGGAGGCTCTCACCCCGTGATTAAATGTTTCTGCCTAGAAGAGGCACCCAGCAGTTCCATTAATAACATTGACCAGAATTAGTTACTTGGCTCTGCTCAATCACAAGTGTGCCAGGAAGTACTGTCTTCTGTGTCCAGGAGGAAGTTCTGAATATTAGTGAGCACTGATAATGTCTACCACAGTATGAGGCTCCTTTTTATCTTAAGTTGAATGAGATCAAAACACCTTATGAATTAACATCCTTTTTCTTTTGTACATTCTCTCTTGATACTCAGCTATGATCTGCCTCTAATGTTAACCCATGAAGACCTGGTACCAGGATTCCTTTCTTCCTTAGGTCAGTTGCAGTGAAATTTTGTTCACAGAGGAGTCCTCATTTTGAATTTTGGATCTGTCTTAAGATGACCATACACTTCACTTGAAGATCAATCTAGAAGCAGACTAAAGAAGGGAAGGACTGTCTTCCTTGACATGCGTATTTGAGATTTAAAGTAAAGTGACTTGAGGAGGTACAATTATCCAGCAGCTATGAGGGATGTCATCCAGAAGATGAGAGGAGTATAAAGAAACAAGCTGTTATTTTTTTAAAAATAAAAGATGTCCAGGTACATCTAAAATGTGCATGTACATATCCAATACACATAAGCCATCAACTATTACCAAGTTACAGAAGATGAGTTGGTATTGACTTTTATTTCTGTGGGTCATCCCTATGTTTGCAGTAAGGAAAAAATTTTCTTGAGGGAACTTTGACTTTCTGTCTTTGAAATAATTTATGTATTGATTGGGAGAGTTGGTTACTAAACTATATTTTTCTAAGCTCCTTTCACCATTTTTATTATTGCCTACACTGTGGAACTATAAATATGTAGAAGCATATAGAAGACTATATATAAATCCATTTAATATATTTTTATTATGTAGAAGTCAATACTATACTAAATTGAATTTTTATGATATTGAACCAATGTGAGGAAAGATTAAAAGATTTTAGTTCAAAAGGTAAAAAACCCTCCTCTTCAATCTGCTGAATAAGGATAACAATTTCTAGGAGGCCTTTTGCTGATAAGACTTTTCCAAAGTATTAATGAGTAGGTCTGTCTAAGTAAGTTTTTGGATTCCTAGTTTCATTGGAAACATCACAAACGATCTTGATATAAACAACTTTCTGTTGCTTCCCCAACACAATTCTTAGATTGCTGACTTGGCGAAGTACAATCATTTCCATTTCTTTCAGATCATTGTTTATATAACTCAGTGCTAGCTTTCCAATGTTTCTTGCCTAATGGCTCTTGAAATCAACAATCTGAGCACTTTGGGGAGATAAATTGTGTCAGTGTTGAGTGTTAAGGGTAAAGCTTTGATGGAGACCATTACAATTTCTTTTTTCTTTTCAGTCAGTGAACAGAGGGGATGGAGTGGACACACCTGGGATGGAAATAAGAAATTGTATGTATGCGGGCTCATGATGTGGACTTGGGAGGGAAAAAGTAGCAGAGAAACCAATATGTAAGAAATATTCTCTTTCTAAGCTTGCTTGCATTTTCATTTTACTGTTTTTTTTTTTTTTGAGACAGAGTCTCACTCTGTTGCCCAGGCTAGAGTGCCATGGCATCAGCCTAGCTCACAGCAACCTCAAACTCCTGGGCTGAGGCAATCCTCCTGCCTCAGCCTCCCAAGTAGCTGGGACTACAGGCATGCGCCACCATGCCCGGCTAAATGTTTTTTTCTATATATTTTTAGCAGGCCAATTAATTTCTTTCTATTTTTAGTAGAGATGGGGTCTCGCTTTTACTCAGGCTGGTTTCAAACTCCTGACCTTGAGTGATCCTCCTGCCTCAGCCTCCCAGAGTGTTAGAATTACAGGCGTGAGCCACCGCTCCCGGCCTTCATTTTACTTTGAAACATTTGATTATTTCAAAAGTAATATATGTTTGTTATAAAAAATTAAATGCTACACAAAGAGTTAACAATAAGATGTAATTCCCTTATTATCTCTCTAGAAGTTAGTGTCACTAACTGTGTGTATTCTTCCAGAATTTATTTTTAAAATTTTATGTAGCAGTTCTTTCTTCTCTTTCCCCTACACTTGGTCCACCTCCTCCTTTTCCTCCTTTGGCTTCATCTCCTCCTCCTTTCTTTTTTTCCCCTTCTCCTTTCTATTTACCTCCTCTCTTTTCCCTCTCCTCTTCTTATTTCTCTTCCCCATATCACTCTTTCTCATTTTCCTTCTCTTCTTCCATTTCTGTACTCTAAATTAGTACATGTGGTGTTGCTGTATCAAAGATTCTTAAAACTTTTAAAAATTTTAGTAGATTGCCAATAAATATTTTGCCTATCAATATATTTGTAATCATTCTACCAAATAAGATTGTATTAAACTATACCTCTCCAGACACTCATCAATACTGGCTAGTATCAATCTTTAATCTTTGCCAATTTTGGTTTTAATTTGAATTTATTTCTTCTTTCTTTCGTAAGTGTTTTGGCTCACAATATTTCTTCCTCTGAGTTGCCTATTCATGTCCATTTTTCCCTACTGGGTTATTTGCCTTTTAAAATACTAATTTTAATATACATGTTAATGTGTTATGTATTAGCATATTAATATCTGACATATATTAGTATATATTAGGGATATTAGAGTTTTGTCCTTTCTGTATATTGTCTATACTTTCTCCTTTTATTGCCTCTGTTTTCTTCATTTTGTGTATGCTATATTTTGCCTTGTAGAACTTTCAAATTCTCATCTGAACATGTATATTCATAGGTTCTCATAGGTTTTATGTCCGTAACAAATATTTATGATTGTTTCCTTTAGTGTCTTTGTACATTGACTTTTTTGCTTTGTATGTAAGTTTTCATCCTCCTGAATTTATTTTGTAACAAGATAGAAGGCCTGTATTCAATTTAATTATTTTCTGAATTGCTGTCCTTTTCCAAATGGCTGGCTTATTGTACAACTGCTTCTTTGAATAGTTCATTTTCCTCTCTGCTGATTTGAAATACTATCCTTATCGAATACTACATTTCCATATAGTTGGTTCTATTTGTTTTATTAATTCTGGCACTCTATTTCTGTGCTAATAGTGTGATGTTTTTATTTATTGTAGCTTTAATATATTTGAATATTTAATAGGTTTTTCTCTTTCCTCTTTCTTTTGCTAAAATACTCTACTTTAAAAAGTAGAGTGTGATATTATTGATTTTTATAACATTGTATTTGTAGATTAATTTGAGGAAAAATGATACTTTAAACCAATTTTTATAAAAAATTAAATTTTATAAAATGCATGCTTGCTATCTACTTGGATGACTATATGGTGAGCATTATTAATAGAATTCTTAATTTTAGTCTATCCCTGCTTTCCTGGAATGACTAAAATTAAATAAGTGAAATTGACCTATATTTTCTTTTTTTTTAAAGCTGACTTTATATGATTGTGGTGACAGTGATATGCTAACTTTATAAATAATCTGGGAAGCATTTCTTTTTTCACATGCTCTAGAATGATTTAAACAGCTTGGGAATTTTATTCCTTGAGGATTTGAAATAATTTATCTGTGATACTGTTGGGGTTTGGTGAAGTTTATGGAAGTAGCTCTATAAAAATTAAAATAATCAACAATCATGGAATATATTAAATAATCTGCCAATCTGTTCTTGTACCCATCTTCATGATTTTCATAATACATTTTAAATTTCAATCTGAATTATCTATTTTATTTTGGTTTAAATATTTATTAGTTTAAAATTATGAAAATATTTCCTTATGCAGGCATATGAAGATATTGTGGGTTTGGTTCCAAATCACCACAACAAAGCAAATATTGCAATAAAGCAAGTGACACAAATTTTTTGGTTTTCCAGTGTATATAAAAGTATGTTTACTTACACTATACTGTACTCTATTAAGTGTGCAGTGTACAGCAGCACTATGTCTTAGAAAACAATGTATATACCTTAAGACATCTGCACCCGAATGTTTATGGCAGCACAATTCACTATTGCTAGGTTATGGAAACAACCCAAGTGCCCGTCAATGCATGCGTGGATTGTTAAAATCTGGTATTTGTTCACAATGGAATAGTACCTAGTATTTTTAGGGGAATTTTTTCTCAAATTTTAATTACATATTCTCTAATGATAAGGTTCAGGCTTTACATACAGACCCTTCCCAAGCCCTGCATAATATTTCTCCTGAATTCTCAACTGTTCTTTAGATCTAACATGGAATTAGTAAGCTATTGATAGCCTTGAATCTCTATGCACTTTACCTGGATATCATCTTGAATTGTTTCAATTTTAATGTTGTGTTCTGAATTGCAGATGGTAGGTACAGAATAGTATTTATCACATTTCCTTTCTTATGATCACTACCTGAGTGATTACACTGTTGACATACTCTGAATTAGACAAGAACATATGCTCGACTAAATTGATGCCTCACATGGCAACTTGCATATAATGAATTTCATTTGTGCAGTTATTTTAATTTTTGATTACATTCTTTGGTTTTTGTTTTATGTTTTTTTATGCTTCCCCAAATCTGTTCCATCATGACTTAAACATTAAGACTTCTCTGAAACTTGGAAATTTATTATGCATATTTCAAATCATCCTAACTGGAGGAAGCCAGGCTCCATATAATTAAGAAAAAAATATTTAACCTTTATAGATGTATGCCATTAGTTCTCGTATTCACCTAAAATTTGATTTTTTAGTTTATAATCTTTAATAAGTGGAAAAAATAGAATCATACTGAAACCTTTTGGATGTTATCGGAAAGTTTTCAGGAAAGCCCCCTTGTATCAGATTATCTCCTCTACAAATCTTTTAGTGATGATTGATGACTCTGGAGGAAAACTCTCCATCAGATGGAAGGGAGGAGAGGAGTCCCAAGAAGGGGAGGCAGCTGAGAACACAGTGTAGGGAAAGCTTCTGAGGCAGAGTATAAAGTAATAGTTGAGGATAGAGTAGGTATGTCTTCCCACCTCTGTTTTCTGTGCCCAAGGCTACACTTTGCCATTATAAAATGTTGTCATAAAATAAAGTAACCAGTTCACATCACAGCAGAATGAGGTAGGAATTATGAGGAAAAGGATGGAAAAATGCCAATGGATAATATGGCTTAAATCAAGCATATTTCTGTTGTGAAGAAACCTTGAGACAAAGTTCAGGAATGGGAAAAATGTTAAAACCAGATGTTTTGAATTAAGGAAAACATCTAGATGCTGTTAGAGATAATATTTAAATGGAAACACTTAGTTCATGCTGTCATGTGGTTAGGCCATATCATCTATAAATCAGTGTTCAATGACAAATTATTAAAACCTATATTCAAACTCATGGTTAAATTTAATGTTGATGCCTACATCTCTGGGAATTGAAAGCATACAAAACTGAAGTCAACTTATAGTAATACATGAAGAGTTAATGAGAAACTATTTTCCTGTGTATGTGAATGTAAATGTGTGTTCTTCCATTTTATACAGATAATTTATGCATTCTTTATATGCTTTATATGATTATATAGTTACATATTTGTATGATATAATACTTGAATTGGAATGGGTATTAGGACATATGCTTTTAATGTGAAAAAGTTAAATATTTTCTGAAAAACAAATTAGGTATTTATTGGCACCATCTAAATATGAGGTCTTTGAAATTTATACCTCGTTTTGTAACCAAAAAGAGGTTCCATTACCTTTTGTGATTACTATTTGTGGAAGGAGGAGGGTATTTATTTATCTAGTATTATTGCTTTTTCTCAGCATTTTGAAATGAATAGGTAGAATGCTTTTAGTTGGTGTTGTTTTTGCCTTTGAATAGTCTGCTAAGTCATTATGGAGATAATAGTTTTAAAGAAGTGTCTTACGTGAAAAACTATTTTGAGAATGCAAATGAAAAGAGTAAATCTCTTTTTTTATCAGGTTGTACAAACTCTTCTCAGGGTCTTACAGCTAGTATTTGCTTTTTTAGTGATTATTTGGAGTATGTTTAATTTAATTGGAACCTGCTAGGGATTTTCTGAACTATATGAAATAGTTCTTTTCTCCAAAAAGTAGAAGATATGATATACTTTTTTCCATTTAACATCCATTCAACATATAATGTTTTGAGTTGTCTACTATGTGCTACTATTCTAGGCACTGGGATAAAATGATAGATGCTTTTATTGTGGAGAGTACAACCTGGTGGGCTTAAATAAACAAGATAATTTCATAATGCTTCATGCTGTGAATAAAATAAAACAAATTAGTATGATAATGATTGGCAAAGCTAGTTACTTCAGAGAGGGTGGTCAGGAGAGGTCTCTTTGACAGTATATCATTTGAGTTGAAACTTGACTACAAAAAAAAGTGCCCAGTGAGAATGTGAGAAGGCTCATTTCAAGTGGAAGGAATAGTGAATTCCAAAACATGCAGTGGAAGCAAACAAGATGTGTTTAAGAAATAGAAACACCATCATTATGGCTGACAGGTAGTGACTAAGAATCATACAGTGAATCAAATAGTAAAGTTTTCAAAGGGTGAAAAGCAATGATTGGAGGGGTGAAGTAGAAGGAAATGTTGGAGAATTATCTGTGGCCCTTAAGGTCGTGGTTTGGAGTGTGCATTTTATTCTCAGTGTAATGTGAAACCATTGGAATACAGTGAACAGAAGAATGATAGGATCCAATTCACATTTTTCAAAGATTATTTTGGCTGTGGAGTAAGAGGCTGTTTAAGTCAACCTAGCAATATATGACAATTACTAGGTCTTGGGTGGTAAGTGGAAGATAAACAGATAAAGACTGGTTTAGATATAGTTTGGAAGTAGAACCAAACAGGACTAGATGACAGACTGGATGTGGGGGATGAGGACTGTGTAAGGGATATATAATATATAAGGAACCACGGAAAACTTCTAAGTTTAGGAAGTAATTGAGTTGATGTTGGGACTATTTAATGAGATGGGGGCCAATTTGGAGAAGGAGAGGTTACTCTTTCAGAAATACAGTATTAAGTTTGAGATTCCCATGCAAACCTCTACTGAATTTTTCAAGGTGTCTGCAGTCAGCTCAGTGGACATGTCAAGACTGGGTATCTAAATGCAAGGAGTTATGACCATGTCAATGGTATTTAAAACCATTTGCCTGGATGACATTACTCAAGCTGGGTGTAAGTAGATACAAAAAAATAGAGATTGTAGGATTAGGCCCTAGGATGCTTCAACATTTCGGTGGCTGGCAAAGAACTGAGATGCAAGAAAAATGAGATAGAAAATTTGAGTGTGATTTCATGGAAGCCAGAATGATTCAAGAATATGAAATCAAATATATTGAATAGAGCCTAGAAGTGAAGTAAAATGGAGACAGATTACTGCTCATTGGATTTAGACACTGTCAGTAATGAAAAGCAATGAATGAATATGACAGAAAAGTATAGGATAGTGTCTAGGCAGAGGTCAATGAAGCCAACCCTGAAGTCTTATTTGCAATATTAGTGTTACACTGCATCAAATTCATAATCCTCTACTGAATGTAGCATGCTTATGAATGTTAATAAATGCCATTAGATATCTAAAGGTGATCATGGAAAAGCAAAGAGAAAGAAGCATAAAGATCAAACTATTTTAGGAGAAAAAAAACTAGTTAACATCAAATTAATTGGAATTTATTTCACAAACCCATATTTCTCCTACCCACTGTCCTATTAGATCTATTATGCAATGAAGAGCTGTGTTAATTATTCCTGCCACCTGCATCTAATGAAATTAGATGTGAAATTTCTGATAGGTACAGATGGCCATTTGAAAAAAGATCTATTCTTTTTTTCTATCAGCTGGTCAAATCTCATAAATTAAAAATGTTCAGACTATGAAATTAACCCCCAACCTTCTTCATAAGTATAGATAATAGCACAAATGACAACTTCCTCAAGCCCAAATAAACTTGTTTTATTTAGATTTAGAGCTAAAATAATATCCAATTAAGTGTACTACACTGACACATTGGGATTTAATACTCCCTTTGGTAGCTGTTTAACCTACTTGAATTAATTTCAACTTAAATAATTGGATAACCCTCTCTCAATTTAGTTCAGTAAATTTTATGCAAATAAATTTAAATCTCAGAATGCATATAAAATGAGAGCATAATATGGTATTTATTTGGTGAATAATAAATTTACCAGTATTATAATGAAGTTCATAGAAAAGGTGTGGCCAATTATAATTAGTAATGTGCCCCTTTGACAAGTTGTAAAGCATTGTCCTGTTAAGAAAATTGAGAATATGTGGTAATGATGGCTAAAATCCTGTCACTTTGCACAGACTGCTGCCAATATTCTCAAGCTAAGGATTGTTGAAATCAGGATTTAGATTGCTATGGGAAGATGCAGGCCAGAAATTAGGAGTCCAGATAAAGATCCATATGGTCAGATAAAGGCAGGATGACAGAATAAAGAAGCAAAGACATGGCTTATTTACTTGAGTTGGGGAGAGGAATGAAAAAAAGTAGAATGGGATACAATGATCAGAAATTAGTACATTAAGCCTGCATATGAGGAATACAATGGTTAATAATATGTTCAGACCCACATAAGTACCAAATGCAATAGATATCAGACATCTCACTGTTAAAACAGGGGCTGAGATATGCAAGGCCTAAGGTGACCACAAGGTAAGAGGGGAGCAAACACATATTAAGAATTCTCTAAAGAAGTGTGTTGAACAAAATAGTGTTGAACAAAATAATGTTGAAGCCCAGAATGTCAGAGGTCTTTTGTTGTAACTCCCTCATATAAAGTGAAATAACTTAGTTAAGGTTGTTCAACTGGTTGTGTGGCCTGCTTAATTAGACCTTGAGATAGGGTGGTTCTCTTTGGATTAACTGTTTAAGAGAATTATATGTTAGAAATATTTATATACATATATATGTGTGTGTATATATATGTATATATTACAGCCATGAGTTAGAAACTGATCTTTGTGCATTACACCTTCTGCAGGATGCCAGGGACAAAAGCAATTGTTGACTAAGTGGCATGTTTGAATTACACAGATCAGCAACAGTATAGTTATTACAGGAAAATTTATATGTAAAGAGACTTCTGTGTGTTCACATATTTAGATTTTTTTTTTTTAGTTTTTACCACACAAAATGAAACAACTTATGTATAGATGGTTCAGGCAAACATCCATCTGAATTTCAGAAATCAGAAAACACACTTTCTTTTTAATTCAATCATACTGATTAGTCAAGGAATCACTTTCTGATAAATAATTTTAGTATCAGCTCTCTGAGTTTTGCAAAAGATGTAATTTTGGTCAAATTAAACTGCATATTTTGGGATCTATACCATTTCCTTGTTTTGAATATAAACGATTTGGAATATACCATTACTTATTTTTTGCTTGTCGTAATTAAAATGGCAATGTTAAAGTTGTGAAAATGCACATCTCTCTGATATTAGTAATTGTTTTCTCCTTTAAAGAAACACATATTCATTATTTAATTTTACACTTCTAGATTTACTTAGGTAAATGTAGAAGTGCCTGCTTTTAGAGTTTGTACACAAGCTAATATAGTTTAATATATTCATTTTAATATGTATAGGTATATGTTGATAAGTTAGAATGTAAAAAATGAAAGAAAAACATATTTCTTAAGATAAACAACTCAGTAGTTTGAAAGGAAATCTTAGGGCTAATGCTATACATATAGTGTCATAAAACTGTCATGGCAGTCTCTCTTAAATGCCATCTCCTCAGACACAATCACCCTAGTTACTCCACCAAGGTGTTATCCCTTCTTCCAACATATCACATTACCCAGTTCCCTTTTCTTCACATCACTCTTAGCCCTCTGAAAGGATTTTCTTTATTCGTATACTTATTTAATGTTCCACTGTCCCCATTAGAATGTAAGCTCAGACATAGCAGATGTTTTTCTTTCTTGTTCACTTCTGTATCCCCAGCACCTAGAACAATGCCTGGCATATGAAAGATGCTCAATAAATGTCAATTAAATGAATGATTGAATAATAATTATATTTTTGCTTCATTGTATTTTTCATTTAAAAAATTTAAAAATTAAAAAAATTCAAGTCCCTTTCAATTGATTTTAGCTCTTTCTTATGCATTCAACTCTATGAATTTCCCTCTACGCACTGCTCTCACTGCACCCCACAAATTTTGATAAATTGTGTTTTCATTGTCATTCAGTTCAAAAGATTCTTACATTTTTTGGAGACTTCTTTTACCATGCATTGTTTAGAAGTGTGTCATTTAATTTGAAATATTTGGAGATTTTCCAAATATCTATTGTTCATTTCTAGTTTAATTCCATCGTGGTCTGAGGTAATGCATTGATGATTTCTATTCTTTTAAATTTATGAAGGTGTGTTTTATTGCCCAGAATGTGGTCTATTTTGGTCAATGTTTTATGTGAGCTTGAGACAAATATGTATTCTGGTGTCATTAAATGGAGTATTCTGTAATGTCAATGAGATCAAAATGGTTGAAAATGTGACTCAGGTCATCTATGTCCTTACTGATTTTCTGCCTCCTTGATTTATTACTTACTGACAAAGGAGTTGTTTTTAAGTCTTCAAATATGATAGTGGATTTGCCTATTTGCAGTGCTATCAGTTTTGACTCATGTAGTTTGTTTCTCTATTGTTAGGTGGAGACATGGTTAGGACTGTGATGTCTTCTTGGGAAATTGATCCCTTCATTATTAATTCATGCATCTCTTTATTGATAATTTTTTCACATTTGGAAGTCTGAATCATCTGAAATTAATACATTAAAAATATTAAATAAATTAAAACTCCAGCTTTTTCCCAAGCACTGTGCCATGCAGTAGCTTCTGATCTTCTTGTCTTGCCTCTCTCAGTGTGGAATCTCTGTGCTGTGAGTGAGTTGGGGCACAGGTGATCAGGACCCCACTATTCTCAATCTGTTTCATCTGGGATAGAGCTTTGCAATCTGCTGCACCTGTAGTGGTGGGATGGAGCTTGGTAGGAGCGGGGATTACCTCAATTTCTCAGTTGCACTCACAAGCAACCTATTTAATTCAGAATTGGAAAGAATGAGAAATGCTGGTGTCCTGCTCCTCCCAGTGAGATATGAGAACCTTTGACTGAGAGGTGAAGAAAGAAGGGTGCTCCATCTTCTTGACCACACCGATATGCAATAGAGCTTCTGTCTAGCTGAGCTGGGGGAGGGTTGTAGGAGAGAGGAAGCAGGTCATGGCTCAAGTGCCACACACTCCCACTGTTCTTACCGAGTTTCAGTATATTTTCTTGAATAAATGTTCCTTCATTTGCTATATTCCCCTAGGGAAATTTCAAGTACTTTAAATGACTGGTCCTTTTTTTTTAATATTTTCCCCAGTTTTGCTTGCTTTTTCTCTCCTCTTTGCTTGTTTCGTAAAATTTTGGTGAAGGCTAGACATACTGTATTAGGTACTAGGAACTATGGTAAATAGGCCTTCTAGGATGAGGATTTATGTCAATCTGGGTAGTAGTTGTGGTGCTGTAGCTATAGGTGCCAAAATCTCCAAATTTCTTTACTTTCCTTGTTTTTGTTTCCTCTCTTGACTTTAGTCTTCCCTAAGTACTCTTCTTCAAAGACAGTCTGTGTTTTGCAACTCTTTGAATTGTAATCTGTTATTATTCTGGACCCTGTTGGTGTGGTGGTATGGTATAGGGCAGGGAGAACATGCCATAATCTAGTGATTAAATCTCATTCTTTTATTGGGCCTATTTCTCTGGGATGTGACCTTCACAAGCTTTGTTTCAGTATCATAGGTTTTTACCTCTTCCATCTGCCTACTTTCTTCCTTGGCTCCATGTTCCCAAGCTCTTTCTTGGAAACCCTAACCCCTGTTGACTGTGCTTTATTTTTTCTAGACAGGATTGCTACAGGATGCTAGCATGGAAGAATACCCTTCCTTCAGCAGAAATAAGGATCGCAAAGGTTTCCCCCTACAGATTAGACCTTTATCATAGAATAGGGTTTGGGCATGTTTCATAATGGTTATACTTTCTCTTCCCATGTCAGAGCCATATGGGATCTTTTTAAAATCTTCACTGTGTGAATCCAGTGGGGTTCCAGAAGCTAAAGCTCACAAAAATTTGGCAGCCAGTGCAAGACGCTGGCCCCCAAGGAGGCTCTCACTCTTATGCCAGTCTACTCTTAGCCCATAGAAGTTCACCTAAATTACAATTTGAATGATTCCCACTAGGTTATGGCTCCTTTGGTTTCTGTTTAAAGTAATCGTAACTCAGCTGTGACTCTCTGTATGTTCCTGTTTCTCCAGAACTCAAAGTAGCAGTTTGCCCTGCTCCCCCAGTTCTCTGATGAGTCCAAGAAAAGTCATCAATTTTCACTTTGTCCAGCTTTTATTGTTGTTGTTGTTGTAAGAACAAGAGTGATGAGTTCTAAGCTCTTTATATGTAGGAGCTGAAACCAGGCATCATCTTTTTCAGTTGGATATTGAATAGAGGAAATTTTACACTTTTTAGGATGCCACATTGAACATATTTTATTATTGTTATTGTTTTGTGTATGTGTGTGTTTTTTGAAGTGGTTCTGCCAGTTTCAAGTTTAAAACTTGATTTTATCCCCTTTTCATGGTATGGCTCTCTCTAGACAAGAAGTTTAATGTTTTGCAATATCAGATTCCACTTTGAGTAAATTGTGAATAGTACTAATTTCTTATGATGATCATAAGGGTTAAATGAGGTATAAGACATAAATAGTATAGTGTGGCCCATGTCACAAATAGGTACATAATCAAAATATTAATTTTCTGTATCCATTTCTCTCTCCAGTCCCTTTCTATGCATTTTGAATAGAGGAAAGATATTATGAGAATGGACCAGTCAATGCTTGGGCTAGAGGATGATGGAAAACACAGGAAAAACATACTAGTGATCTCAAGGATGAATGTTATTTATTTCAAACTTAGCATAGAGCTCTCAAGTGAAAAGAAAAGCTAAATTTGAAGCTCTACTCCCTAGTTGTGAGGCTTTGGAAAAGTTATTTAAACTCTATAGCCCATAGATTTCTAATATGGGAAGTAGGAATGATAATAGTACATCTCTCACAGCATTGTTGATAATATAAGTAATGCAAGTAAAGCTTTTAGCACAGTATCTGATGCCTATTCAGCACTTAATAAATCTCAGCCATTGCATTTTTAGCAATAATAAAAATTTAATTATAAAACCCAATGTAAATTACTTCATATCTAAACCTAAGATAATGTAGAGATATTTGTTCAATTGCACACATATGGAACTGGATCAGATAGCTCTTCACAAAACTTAAAATCTCTTATCTGGGATTATGATGATAAAGAGATCATTATTCTTTCTTTATATATACTCAGTGATATTTCTAGAAATGTATTATAAGCAACAATTGTATAAGGAAGACACAGAAAAAAATCAAGTTGTTCTTATGACCCAATGCCCTCCTACTCTATCATTTCTGAGACCTTAGATACTGGATTTCATACACCCTAACCTGTGAGTCAGTAACCATGAACTCCTGATACCAGTTTATTTGCAGTGAGTCACCCTAGTATCAGGCAGACCTTTCAAAATGATAGATAGTGAATAGAAGCCACCATGCTGAGAGAACAACAGGTTTCCATAATCTCCTGGAACACCACTAACAGGAGACCATTAGCAGAATCAACATAATGTATAATATGCTTAGAGGCATCTCTAAACCAATTGTACCAGTCATACACCACGCACAGAATAAAGAAATGGAAACATTGACTGTGACACAGGAGATGTGTTATAAACTAGAGTGCACAAGCTGGAAAAGGTTTGTGGTGCATTTTGGTAACTGTTTCAAATATCTTTGTCTAAGTGTTGTAACTTTTGTTCCAAGTGCACGTTACTAAGTCATTTTTTCTTATGATGTAGCCAGGTAGCTGAATAATTAATTTTCACCAGACAGGTTCTGCTAAGCCTCTTCTAGAAGATGACCTTTTGTAATGTTGACCTGGCATATAGCTGAGTGATGGACGTGTCATTTACTGGCAAGCACTTTTCTCTTTTGGTGGGGAGAGTTTAAGATCATTGGACTTGTAAAATGGTGACAGGATCGTGAATCTGGATATGATTGAGTGGTTTAGTAATGTACATAATTATCATGACTGTCTGAAAGCTCTAGGCACCTTTTCACTTTTGATCATGATTTCAACTGCTGACGCCTAAATTACAAATCAAATGGTAGGAAGATAAATCACGATGCCAGAGGCATAGCTTAGTCATGCCAGCAATCTTAATATGGGGTTTCATGAGGGGAAGTTGACTTATCAAGAATAGGAAAGGTTTGTGAAAGAAAACTTTTTACCTCTTTAGAACTCACTTGAAAGCATAGCTTTGGATTTATAAAAATTTAAGGACAAAGCATTGCTGTTTTGGTAAGGCTTGTTTTTGGACGTTGAACCTTAAAAGTCTCCATTTAAAAGAAGTAATAATTAATACTATTTGGGAAAATAAATGTTTCAGTGCTGAAAGTGTTTGTGTGTGAATTTGAATTTGTAATTTATTTGTAGCATAACCAAATTAAAGGCTTAGGAAGACCCTGGTTAATATCAAGTATAACTACTTTATCCTGTAAAACTGGTAGTAAGGATGGACACATTTCTATGAACTAATTTCATCAAATGACTGGTTTAGAATAGGATTTGATTTCATTTATTACATTAGTTATATTTTATATGGGAATATAGAGTCACAGATAGACCATAATGTGCTTTCATCTTGGACTCTGAAAATTGGTTAAGGCCTGACAATTTCTGAGTCTTCCTTGAGGTTTTTTTCTCATGTGATTCAGGGCTAATCGTTTATAACTTGATTCTAATAAATTCTGTATGTAGAATAGGTTAACTTTAAAAGGTCTCATGGAATTTTTAAGTGATTATGGTATTTATACTTAAGTTCCTGAGCTAAGTAAAACAAAATTTCTTCTGACTTACAGTCTGACTGATATCTTGAACATGACCTCTAGCTTCTGAGCTTCCATATTTTTCTCCTGTACTCTTTGCTTTCTCTAATACTTTCTGAGAAATTATAGACCAAGTATTTGTGAAATTTTTGAAGTACATGCACAGTTCCCATTATGTTTATATTAGGGGTTAGTAAAAGTGTTTTAAAGCTAGATGCCATAGCTGTACTCACCGATCTCCTTAGTATTTATTCTAAGGCTGCAGGAGTTCTACAAAACCCAAAGAAACATGTGTGTGCCTATCTGTGACTTGCAAGTCAGTGCCCATCAGCCGCCCCCCACAAATAGATCTGGACATCATCATTATCTTAAAACTACTCTGATATTATACTATAAAACTAATCAATTATTTCCTTAAAGAAGTATAGATGTGTTATTTATAGAAAATAAAAAGACATGAATGTTAGGATCCTTTATCTAAAGAATTATTTTTTAGAGAATATTGATATGTCAGGTAATTCAAAATGGTTCTTATGTGTGTGAGTGTGTTTGTGGTTGCAACAGAGAATATGATCTGTAGCTAATTAATTTATTAGTTTATTCTTTTACTGAAGGATTTTTAAAGTAAATATCTATAACAACTAAAAATGTCCTGTAGAATATGTTGTAATGTTATTATAGTAAGTTTGCTTAAGCCTGTATAATCAAATTGGCTAAAATAAACATATATACTCTTAGGATAAACTAAAGTTTCAGCCAGACACATATGGCCATGAAGTCCAAATTTTTGTAATAAAAAATAGGAACCCATTACTGACAAAAGATTTTCTTAGTTATAAACATTTGTAAAAGTCTTACAGGTATTTAAAATCTCATTTAGTTATATAGATAACTAAATCATCTTTGTGGGAAATAATAAAATTGTATAAGATCAGAATTGTTCCAGAAACCCAGGATGGAGAATTACTTGTTAAGGATAACTCCAGAGGCAAAATTAAATATACCTATTATCAAGTTTTATATATTCATTGATATATGCATATATAACAATAAAAATTACATGAATTGTTTTCTCTTTATACCGAGGGAAAGTATTAAATTAGATTTTCTTTAATTAAATTTTTGATTCCTTAGTTTTTCTTTCCAGGAATAAAGAACTTTTTTCTTTGTTTTTACTATTGGAATTAATGCATAAATATAGTAATATATATTCTATATTTAGAAATGAAAATACATTTAATGGAATTAAAGTATTAAAATTTATCAGAATATGGTCTAAATTTACTCCAGAATATACTACCTAGTCAAATTATCCTTGTATATTCTGAGTATAAAAATGGTAAAAACAAAATGTACAAAATGTATGAAAGTATTAAACCATTTTGGGGGTGTGTTTTTATTTTTTCCAAATGGATAGTTTATTCCCCTGTGGAATCAGAAAATTTTGTCACTGATGTAGCATTGACATATGCATGATGAAATTTTTATTTCTGGGAACAACCTTCAAAATAATCTATGCCTACTCCTTCCTAAAAAATGAGGAAACTGATGTCAGTGGTGATGATGTGGGACTAACTTAATGGTATGCAGCTGATTTGTTGCAACTAATTGGTTGCAGAGCCTGGATTACTATTTCCATGTTTCTCACTTACCTGAGTATTAGTGACATATACATTTGGTACAATGCTGGGTTACACTACTCACTACTTGATCCAGCTGCCTTGTTATTCAAATAGCAGCAAAACATGGTCTCACAGGGTTAATAGAAATAGTAAATGTGTATGTTAGTCACGGTTTTGTCAGGAAAGCAGAAGCCACTTTAGTTTTTCCAAGTTGGAAGAGTTTCAACTCATGGATTTAGAGGACTACATAACTATTTGAATGACTGAAAACAGAGTAGGGAAGCTAGTATTTGAATTCATGAAATCAGAATGTTAGGTGGGTGGGAAGCCATTGCTGACTATATATTCAGCAAAGTGGACCATTAACAGGAGAAGCTCACTCAGGACCTGCCACAGACTCTACATGTACCATCTGTTTTTGCTACAGCTGCCCTTGGAGACCAATGGCCTATTCTTCTCTCAACCCTAAAGGAAAGTACAAATGCTTCTAATTGGCCAAAACAATCCTAGAACACACAAGGAAAGGGATT
This sequence comes from Lepilemur ruficaudatus, assembly GCA_963574885.1. NCBI lineage: Eukaryota > Metazoa > Chordata > Mammalia > Primates > Lepilemuridae > Lepilemur > Lepilemur ruficaudatus. The sequence goes on from CAUYRT010041341.1 coordinate 25,939, forward strand.
CTAGAAAACGTAGTTACACATTTCCCCTTGTACCAGAGAGTACAAAGGGGCCGTGATAATGCTTGGTTGACAATAGGTAACGTATAATCCAATACCAAATGATAACACTTGAACCTGTTCAGTAAAGGATTAAAAAAGAAATGTGGTTAAAGATCATGTCCTACATTTAAAAAAAAAAACAAATTTGGGATGAATTGAGATGTTTTAAGCGGATTAATTAAAAACTAAGCAGGAAAGGTTAGATATTTTCGAACTCGGATTTAATTAATACATGTACATATATATGTAAATGGTGGAAACATTCTATGATAGTTCTTATTGTTGGGTGTTTTTCTGGGCATTTTGGGTATTTAATTTGTTCCTAGATTTTTAAAAATGGAGAATATATATTCAGTGTAACATTCACAGGTTCTGTGGATTAGGATATAGACACAATTGAGGGGCCATTAGTCAACCTACAGCAGAAATTATAATTCTAATATCAGTCTCTAAAATTCCAAAATCCTTTAGGTTTGCCAAAGATAGAAATTTCTCAAAGTACTGACTTCTTCTAAATATTATTATGAATGTACACAGAAATCCAGACATGTATGATAAAGCTGTAATTGTAATGCGGGTTATTTGGACTTGAGACATTTTGCCTAGGCAAAAAGAAACTATTTTTTTGCTTTGCAAGTAATATTACCAAGATATTCCCCAGCTTTACTTTATCACTATGCCTCACCATCCCACTGGCTTTCTTAAACCCTGGGGTAAGGTGAGTGTTGTGTACATCAAGATGAAGTGCGCCACAGGGTAAGGGCCAGAAATTGGGTGACGTTTAATGACTCTTTCATGTTGTATCAGTTAGCATGATTTTTGGTCAAAAGATACAGAAAATCTGAGTCAAACTGGCTTTACTTATGACAGAAATGGATAAATTTATTTAACCAATATGCACAGATGTAGGGAAGGCTTTAAGCATGGTTCATAGTTTGGGACAGACATTTTGATAGCATTAGGTCTCCTCCAGCTTTATTCCTCCATGATTATGCTGACTCTGTTGCCTCTTTCCCTCTCCTACCACCCATTTTATTTGTTTTGTGATAATATAAGATTCACTTGGAGGGAGGGGCTCCCTCAAACAACTCCTCATCATGTATACTGAAGGTACTCCTCAGAGACAGATTCATCTGCAATCTCATAGTAGCTTGTCTACATTTTTTAAGCCCCTTTAAATTAAACTTCATGATAGTTTTCCGTGTATACATTGATAATGATCTGTTAGATCAGGGATCAGCAAACTGTAGCCTATGGGACGAATGTGGATCACAACCTGTTTTTGTGCAGCCCACAAGCTAAGAATGTATTTTTACATTTTTTAAAGGTTATAGAAACAAAAGAATAAGTGACACAAACCTCATGCGGCCCACAAATCCTAAAATATTTACTATCTGGCCTTTTAGAGCAAAAGGTTACCAACCCCTTTGTCAAACTGTTATGTGATGCAAGGAACTGTCTGTTCCTGACACATTTCTGTTGTGCCTAATGCAATTCTTTCCACATAGCACTCTCATCCTTAAACAGTTCTTCCCATCTCCCCTCCTAGGTCAAGCTTTCCTCTTTTATTTTTTGAGGGAAAGGTGTTACCAGAGGAGATATTATTAAGAGGAGAAAACTTATGGGAAATGGTTGGTGGAATTGGTAGAGAGACATGAGATAAATATACTCACCAATGTCAAAGGATCTGAGAACTAAAAGGACCTTAGAAGAAAACCCTGTTAAACTACATCTTGTTACTGAAGACGAAATAAGGTCAAGGGATGGAAGGGGTGTGCCTAAGGCCATAGGTTATAATCAGCTAGTAAGGTGTCATCAGGACCCAGCATGGTGGTCTAGCAAGTCCTACTTCCACCAACTCCTGTAACTTTTGTGACACTGCATCATTGATTTACAGCCGATTCAGACAATACTCAGCTGCTGTATCCGTGCCAGGACTTTCCCAGACTACCCTTTTAACCTGGGAATTTCCCAGCAGTCCACAGTTACTGCTGGAGAGTGAACAAGAACTACCTCAAATGAATTTTCTCTTTCATTGTGATTCATTTTCCAGAGCCCATCTCATAAAACCTCTAGAAATTTCCATGATCCTTTAATGCTATGTTCATGTTTTTCTCTAGTAGTTATATTTCAGTGGCCCCAGCTTCATTAATATGTCTTTGGCTGCTTTCTAGGATGTCTTATTGATATCGTCTCGTTTATGTAATTTATTGGATGAAAGCAGTGATAGCAAATATACAGACGGTGGATGTAACTTACGTAATTGTTCATTTAAAGATTGCCAGGGACCTCTTAAAGCCTGTAGATTTATTAATCTCCTCAGATCTCATGCTCCTTGATCCCAATCTCATTCCACCTATTAACTTGCTCCAATTTATGATATCTACTGTGATACCCCTGTCTCTAACTTGCCTTCTGATTTTTGTGATAGTTCCTTTTCTTTTCCTTTCTTTGGCTTTAAGTTTTCCTTCCACCACCTAAGTATGGGTAACATTTGTTTCCTATTGCTGCTGCAACAAATTATCACAAACTAAGTGGCTTAAAACAACGCAAAGTTATTATCTTACATTTCTGGAGGTCAGAAGTCCAAAATGGGTTTTATGGGATAAAATGAAGGTATTAGCAGAGCTGTGTTCTTTTTGGAGGCTTAATTTAGTAGAGAATCCATTTCCTTGCCTTTTTTTGCTTCTAAAAGCTGCCTGCATTCCTTGCCTCGTAGCCCCTTCCTCCATCACTCCAACTTGTGCTTGTGTCATCACATCTCCTGTTTCAGACTTTGACCTTCTTGCCTCCCTGATCATTATCCAGGATAATCTTCCCATCTCAAGTTCCTTAACTTAATCACATCAGCAATGTTCCTTTTGCCGTGTAAGGTAATGTGTTCACAGGTTCTGTGGAGTAGGACGTAAGCACCTTTGGGGGCCATTATTCTGCCTACTCAGGTTCCCACCATCAGATCTCAGCTACATTTTATTTTTCAATCTTACCGGCACCGTCTGCCTGTCTAAACAATTAAGTTATCTTACAAAAGTATGGTATGATTCATAAATGTTATTCTTTTGCATCTCAAACTTGTTATTTGCAAAACTATTTAAATCTATGCTTACTTCAACTTACTTACACCTCAATTTAAGCTTCTATTGTTACTTGAATAGATTCCATTTAAAAATAAAATATCCGGTGACACCTGATATCATCATCTGGACCGTGGATACTCCAAAAGAGTAGCCTAGATTACCTTCCCCAAATTATCTCTAGGTTTTCCCTTTCACTTTGTGTCTCCTCAACATACCTCATTCTCTCCCATCACTATACTTTTTTTTTCCTTGGTGTCTGACATTTATTCTTTGAAAACTCTATTCAAAATTTCTAATCATTCGTCAAGGTCCATACCTCAATGGTGACTACTTTAAATTAATAATTCTTGATACCACAAATAATGTGTGTTCTTAACCCTTTTAAATATTGCCCTTCCAACATAGCATTTTGCTAGTGTATCCTGGTGGTTGTCAATTTTTCTTTTCTTCATGTTTTATATTACTGTGTAGTATCCTATTTGATCCTTTTACCACCATCTACAGACTGAAGACACATCCTCCTCAGATTTGTATCTTCTAAGTACTGCTCCTATGTTTTGTACATAGAAAGTATCAACAAAAGTATTACCACGATCTTATTTAAAATTATACTCTGTATGGTTGCACCGGTTTAAAATGTGTGTTGAAGAATTCAGCTACAGCCAACTATGCCTAAATGATTGTCTCCCACAGTTTTTGTTTGGGAGACTTTTTCTGATATTATGAAACACATTCTGTCACAGCCTTTGAATTATTATTGAAATCCCAGTCATAGCCATGTTGGGTAGATCAAGCAATTTTGGGTATTTTATGCAACATGTCTTTTCTGTATTTGTGTATTCACTAATTACATTTATATTAACTGAGAAGTACTGTGCCAAATATTATGAAGAATATGAAGATGTGCATGCCAAGATGACTATCTTCTAAAATCTTCCAGGAGGACACATTCCACTGTGACTTTTCCAACTATGCAACTATAGAGCTCAAGCCTTTAGCATATTTGTGAACCTCCTAGAAGCAATTAACACAGTATGTGATAGAACCTAGCTCCTTAATGGTATTAAAATGTTTCTGAGGCCAATGTGAACTTGATATATGGTTGGATAATTCTTTTAAAATATATTTTACTTGATATTTATTAGAAATGAAGTTAAACCATCAAAAGATATGGGTGTTTATATGCTGCTGTAAGGTAGTTGTCTAAGTAGGCATTCTGATCAGGCATTGCCATTGATGGAGAATGGTACAATAGTATGGAAACTTGCAGAACTTTCTTTAAAGATAGTTAATATAATGATGTCATCATGATGCTTGGACTATTAGTCCAATGTTGAGAAAATTACCTGCTTTTCATACTTGAATACCTGTGCAGGTTTTGGAATATGTCATTTTCTGTTGCTTTGATAGATATGTAAATCACTGTTTCCCAAAACTTCATAATTGCCTGTGTCATTCGCCTTTACTTTTACTGTTGCTGAAAAACATTTCACTCTTTACACTCAAGAAGATAAGTTACTCTTGAGGTTCCATTTCGTTGGAAAGCATACACCTGCATATTTGTGAATCTTTAACATTTGGATATATGAAAATACATATTCTAATTAAATAAAGCTTCAAAATGTGCTTTTGAATAACCATGTTAGCCTCTGATAACGTAGGTGAATGAGTGAATAATAATTAGTGTACTATTTTTGAATATAATAGCAATGACTCAGTAAGGTTTAATTGTGTTCCTGTAAATATATGGATGTTCCAAAAATCACTTCTTTCTAAATAGTCTAAATTGGTAAGACCCTGAATTGAATGACATAGATTTAATATAGCATGACATTTGAGTTTCAACTTCTCTGAGTAATGATATTGTGCTCCATCATGGAAATACAAAAAACTACTGAAATGCTGAGGAAGAATGATTGCATATATACAGGCACAAATGACCAATATTAAACTGATATCAAAATTTCTACTTACATTTATTGGTTGAAAAGTTCTCTAGGCCGGGCGCGGTGGCTCACGCCTGTAATCCTAGCACTCTGGGAGGCCAAGGCGGGTGGATCCCTCAAGGTCAGGAGTTCGAAACCAGCCTGAGCAAGAGTGAGACCCGGTCTCTACTATAAATAGAAAGAAAGAAATTAATTGGCCAACTAAAGATATATATATAGAAAAAATTAGCCGGGCATGGTGGTGCATGCCGGTAGTCCCAGCTACTCGGGAGGCTGAGGCAGAAGGATTGCTTGAGCCCAGGAGTTTGAGGTTGCTTTGAGCTAAGCTGACGCCACGGCACTCACTCTAGCCCGGGCAACAGAGTGAGACTCTGTCTCAAAAAAAAAAAAAAATGTTCTGTAATATGCTTAACAGTGTACAGATGTTCAGGAAGTAGATTCTTATTTGACACGTCAGATGCAAATAATGTATAAGTTGTGCCCATTCAATTACTTTTTTTTTTAATTTTAGGATGTTATGGGGGTACAAACATTTTGGTTACATGTAATGCCTTTGCCTCGCCCAAGCCAAGGCTACAGGCGTGCCCGTCCCCCGCCATAGAGTGTGCTCTGCATCCATTAGTTATGAGTTTACCCATCCCCATCCCCCTACCTGAGTAGCACCCAATGAATATTACTACTATGTGAGCGGCTTAGTGTTGATCAGTTAGTACAAATTTGATGGCGAGTACATGTTGTGCTTGTTTTTCCATTCTTGCGATGCCTCACTTCGAAGGATGGACTCAAGTTCTATCCAGGATAATATAAGAGGTGCTAGATCACCATTGTTTTTTGTAGCTGAGTAGTATTCCATGGTATACATATACCACATTTTATTAATCCACTCATGTATTATTGGGCACGTGGGTTGTTTCCACATCTTTGTAATTGTGAATTGTGCTGCCATAGACATTCGAGTGCAGATGTCTTTATTATAGAATGTCTTTTTGTCCTTTGGGTAGATGCCTAGTAGTGGGATTGCTGGATGAAATGGTATTTCTATTTTTAGCTCTTTGAGGTATCTCCAAATTACTTTCCACAGGAGTTGTACTAATTTGCAGTCCCACGAGCAGTGTAAGAGTGTTCCAATCTCTCCATATCCACGCCGGCATTTGTTGTTTTGGGACTTTTTGATAAAGGCCGTTCTCACTGGAGTTAGGTGATATCTCATTGTGGTTTTGATTTACATTTCCCTAATGATGAGAGATGTTGAACACTTTTTTATATGTTTGCTGGCCATTATTCTGTCTTCTTTTGCAAAGTTTCTGTTCATATCCTTTGCCCATTTGTTGATGTGGTTGTTTGATTTTTTCTTGTTGATTTTCTTAAGTTCTGTATAGATTCTTGTTATCAGCCCTTTATCAGATGTGTAGAAAGCAAATATTTTCTCCCATTTTGTAGGTTGTCTATTTACTCTAATGATAGTTTCCTTGGTTATGCAGAAGCTTTTTAATTTGATCAAGTCCCATTCATTTATTTTTGTTGGTGCTATGATTGCTTTGGGAGTCTTCTTCATAAATTCTTTGCCTAGGCCGATGTCTATAAGAGTTTTCCCAACATTTTCTTTTAGAATTCTTAAGGTTTCACACCTTAGGTTTAAGTCTGTTATCCATCGTGAGTTGATTTTTGTGAGAGGTCAGAGGTGGGGATCCAGTTTCAATCTTCTGCATGTGCTTATCCAGTCATTAAAGAAAAATTATGTCATTTTGGCTTGCTCTCTATAGGATTGATGATGTTAACCCTAAGTATATCCATTGGTAGACTTAAATGTAAATTTTTATTTCTGTATTCTCATGTAGCTTAACATTAAAGGGGTTTAATTTATATAATAATTATTGAGTCACTACTATAGACCAGTGTTCACCTCTGGAGGTGCAAAGGTAAACACAATAAACAAGGTGTCTGCCCCCCATGAAATCTGCAGTGTGAGGGAGATTATGGAAATATAAAAAGAAAGTTTCTATTTAAAGGACAAGTTCTATCAAAGGTGATATGTGGTTACTGTGGATACAAAATTATATCAGACAGACATTTAACCTAGATTTATTTTTTGATCAGAAGGAATAGACTTAATTCTTTTTTAACTCAAGTATATTTACTACTTAACAAATAATCACTGGCTATATATAAGATACGTGTACAAAATACATGTGAAAGTCTTTGACTTGGAGAACATTATGTTTAAATATAGCATGATATGTGTGTGTATATATATACATATATGTTTGATAATATACTTTGTATGTAAACATTGTACATAAAACATTCCTTTATACCTTATTGGACTTATACTGTCAATACATTATGAAATATCCACATTTTAACCTCTTATATCTACTCTGAAATTGACTTAACTTTCAAGGTGAACAGTCATTATTAAGACCTTGTCATCCCTTTGCAAGATAGAGAGATGTCCTGATTTCTCTGGTTCTCTGTCACACAATGTCTCAGTCATACAGAGTATCCTTATGGGAAGGTTACATCATATTTTAAGATTTGATATTACTAGGACATATTCATAGGATCATGGAGCCAACATTTTTGGGTGATACATTAGCTGGTCTCAAAACCTTTTACTTATACCATCACTATTCTTGCTCTCGGATACTACGCTGCTATTGTACGCATGGATATTTTAGCCCCATTATTAGGGAGACAAGCTTGTCCTCACCATAGTATTATAGTAGGACATCCTTATAATAGAACCAGTACATTTTGCATGATAAGTTTCTTTGTATATACAGGTGGTTTGAGAGGCAGTCCAATTATAAAAAGCAGGTCTATGGTCTTAAATCTGCTTAAAAGTTTGTTAATTATCTGTGTAAATGTTGAAGAGGAGCAGTGTGGATAATTAAATTGAATTTATTTGAACATAGACAGTTTTCACATTGGTTGTTGAAGTTGCCATATGTGCAAAATATAAGATTTACTAATTAGAATGCTTTCTGAGAAGATTTTTACATGCATCGTATTTTCATGCTCAGTGGAAATATATATGAAGCATAAATATTATCTTAGGCTACATATTTCATGTAAATAATCTCCACTTTCTTCAATTCCTAAATATTTATATTATCTAAAACCTGAACTAATCTTAGTCTTAACTAAGTTTATAAGCTGACAGTATAAGGACTATCTATGGGAAAAATTGTTGTCTTTTTATTCATTAGTCTAATCAAGACTAGACTGGACTAAGTTGAGTGTTCACTCATTATAAAATATCACAGATGGGACTAAAAATAGAAGATTTCCAAATAGCATATTTAATATGAAATAGAGATTTTGATGTAGGCTCTAAAAATTTTTTCTTCTGACTTGACTAGCTTATTTTTTATTCATATAAAGAATCCCCAAGTGTCTTACTCTTTTTTCTGAAATTTGAGCAATTACATTTTTCCTTTACCTACAATGGTTTTGAGGAGGCTTTATATTATGTGGTATCTATTTGTACATTTAATTAATTTTCCTGTCAGTAGTACTGAAAAATTTTATTCATTTATTTGTACTTACAGCAAAGATAAATTAGAGAATTAATTAAGATGTAGGTTGTTTTGCTCTCCTACAAACATTGAATGTCATTAACATTTTAGTATCTCTTTTGTTACCTTAATTAAGAGTTGAATTATTTTAAGCAACAGTTGTATGTATGTTTTAGTAGTTCTAAAAGTTTAATCTACCTGCTAAAGTATATTTTTCTCCTGATATACTGCTTCAAATTGTTCTCTCTAATAACACCTTTATATGGCCACTTTCTCTCTCTTTACCCATGTAATTTTGCAAACAGCCTGAGACTTTCTGATGTTTGTATTTCTGCACCAGTTTACTCTTCTGTTTTAGCCTTGTGACTAGATCTTATACTGGTTTGTAAATTTAGTAATACTAATAGTTTTGCTACTTTTACAGTTACTTCTTGGTTCCATTGCTCTAAATTGAGACAGAAATTTAGAGTTAGTCTTTGTAGACCACCAGCCAATTAGTTCATACAAGTAGGAGATCAAAGCCAACATTTAGTGTGAGGAAATTAAATGTGAACTAGCACTTTAAAATGAGATCCTAGTATCTGAACATCAGTCCTTTAAACATCAAGTCCCATCACAGTGGAATATCCTGTCTGTTAATAATTTCCCCTACCATTTCCAGGAGTTTAAAAATATAACATGTTTCTAGCATTATAAAATAATTTAGAATATGAAAAGCTCCTTTCCATGTGCTTTTTGGCCATTTGAATATCTTCTTTGAGAAAATGTCTGTTCAAATTATTTGCCCATTTTTTTTTTAATTTTATTGCGGGAAAAGTACAAAACATTTACGGTACAATGTTTACAGTCACAATTTGTAGTGAGCTATTTCCCAAAATATATTACCACTCAAGTTGACTTATCTTGTAACATACAAACGAGGAGGAAATGGACAGATTCCTGGAAACATACAACCTTCCCCAGTTCACCCAGGAGGTAACAGAATTCCTAAACAGACCAATCTCAAGCTCAGAAATTGGAGCAGTATTTGCCCATTTTTTAATTGGGTTTACTTGAAAGGTTCTTTTAAAAAATATATTCTAGATTCAAGTCCTTTATCAAAAATGTGTTTTCCAAATATTTTCCCTCAATCTGTGAGTTGTCTTTTCACTTTCTTGATGGTGTCCATTAAAGCACAATGGTTTTAATTTTGACGATGTACAATTTGTCTATAATTGTTTTGTCGCTTGTACTTTTGTGTCATATTTTAGAAATCACTTACTAACTCAGTGTCTTGAAATTTTACACCTACATATTTCTACTATGAGTTTTATAGTTTTAGCTCCTACTTTTACATCTTTGATCCATTTATAGTTAATTTGAGGTAGGGATACAACTTCATTTTTTTGCATGTGCATATCCAATTGTCCCTACACCATTTGTTGAAGAGACTATTTGTTTGCCCATTGAGTTGTCTTGGTGCTCATGTCAAAAGTCAATTGACTGGGATATTTATCACCTCAAACACTTATCATTTCTTTATGTGGGAACATTCCAAATATTCTAGCTATTTTGAAATATAAATATATACAGCTATTATGTATCAATAAAAATCAATTTTCTGTAAATGTGAGGGTTTGTTTAGTATAATCAGCTCCATTCCAATGATTTCTATGACTATTTTTTGTCAGTACCACTCTTTCTTGATTAATGTTGCTTTCCAATAAATTTTAAAATTGATAAAAATGAGTCCTCTAACTTCGTTCTTGTTTCCAAGATTATTTTTACTATTTCTTGGTCCCTTGTATTTCCCAGATAAATTTTAGGCACATCTTGTCAGTTTTGGCCAAAAAGAATTGCTTTGAATTTGTAAATCAATTTGGAGAGTATTTCTATTGTAACAATGTTAGATCTTTTCACCTGTGGACAGGGTTATCTTTTCATTTATTTAGGTCTTCTTTAATTTCTGTCAACAATATTTTATAATTTTCAATACACAAGTCTTGTACTACTTCAGTTAAATTTATTCCTAAGTGTTTTATTATTTTTGATGTTACTGTAAATGAATTTATTTTCTTAATTTTCAGATTGCTCATTACAAGTGTATAGAAATCAAATAGATTGTTGTGTATTAATTTTGAATACTGCATCCTCACCAAACTTTGTTAGTAGCTCCAATAGGATTTTTATGTATGTATATGGATTCCTTCCGATTTTCTATATACAAAACCTTGTCATCTGTAAATGGCAATAACTTTATTTCTTCCTTTCCATTGTGGATGTCTCTTATTTATTTTTCTTGCCAAATTCCTTGGCTAGAATCTCTGGTACAATGTTGAATAGGAATGGTGTATGTGGAAAATTCTTGTCTTCTTCCTTATCTTAGGTGGAAAGGATACAACTTTTTACCATATTTGTACATTGTTTTGTCACAGATGTCCTTTATTGGATTAAGGAAGTTCCCTTCCAGTTCCAATTTATTGAATGCTTTCTATCATGAAAGGATGTTGGATTTTTGTCATATTTTTTTCTACATCTTTGAGATGATCATATTGTTTTAGTTCCTTAGTCTATTAACACAATATATTTATGGAATTTTAAATATTAAATAAGCCTTACATTGCCGGGACATATCCCCATTGGTCATGGTATATAACCTTGTTATGTATCACTGTATTTGATTTCATAGTGTTTTCTTTAGAATTTTTGTATTTATATTTATTAAGGATTTTAGTCAGTAGTTCTCTTTCTTTCTTTCTTTCTTTTTGGAATGTATCTCTCTAGTTTTGGTATCAGAGTAGTACCGGCCTCATGGAATAAGATAAGAAGTATTTTATATTTTTCTATTTTGGGAAGAATCTTTGAAGGACTGATGTTAATTCACTTTGAGATATGTGGCCCTGAATTTTTTTTGTGTGAAGTTTTAAATTATTGACTCAATGCCCTTACTTGTTGTAGGTCTGTTTAGATTTTCTTCTTCAGTCTATTTCACTCACTTTTATCTTATTAGGAATTTGTTCATTTCAACTCCCCTTTTCCTTTCTTATTCTACTATATATTTTGGAGTATTTTGTAAGTGGTTACCATAGGTATTAAAATTATCTTCTTAATTTAAAACAATCTAGTTCAGATTAATAGCAACTTAATTTTAATTATATACAAAAATTGGTTTCAATGTAGCTGGTTTTCTCTTCTACTCTTTGTGCTGTATTCTCCTGTAAATTACCTCTTTATACCTTATGAGCTCATCAACACAATTTTATAATCATTGCTTTATGTGGTTTTCATTTAATTCTGATGGGAAAAACAAAGTGTACAAGGAAAAATATATTTAAACTGTCTGCTATATTTACCTATGTAGTTACCTTTACTGGTGCTCTTTATTCCTTCATGTGGATTTGAGTTACTCTCTATTGTCCTTGTATTTCAGTTTGAAAGACTTTCATATTTCTTTCTGGATATGTCTGCTAGGGACACATGCTTTCAGTTTTTGTTTATCTGGGAATGCCTTAATTACTCCTTGATTTTTGAAGGACTTTTGCTGGATATAGAATTCTTAGTTGACCACATTTTATTTTCAGCATTTTGAATATCTCATCCCACTGCCTTCTGACCTGTGTGATTTATGATGAGAAATTGGCTGTTAATCTTATTGAGAATCATTTCTGTGTGATAGTTGTTTTTCACTTACTGCTTTCGAAATTTTTCTTTGTCCTGGGCAGTTTTATTAACATGTGTTCAGGTGTGGATGTCTTTGAATTTATCTTCCTTGGAATTTGTTGTGCTTATTGGATTTGTAGAATAATATTATTTATCAAATTTGGAAAGTTTTAAGCCATTATTTCTTCAATATACTTTATACCCCTTTTTGTCCTTCCTCTTTTCTGGGACCACTACTGTGCATTTATTGATACATCGGTCATGTCCCACAGGTCTCTGATACTCTGTTAAAGTTTCTTCATTATTATTCTTTTTGTTCCTCAGATTGAATAATTTGAATTGATCTATTTTCATGTTTGTTGATTTTTTCTCCTATTAGCTCAAATCTAGCAAGGAGCTTCTCTAGAGAATTTTTGGTTTTAGTTATTATATTTTAGAACTCCAGATTTTAAATTTTCTTTCTTTATATAATTTCTATCTCTTTATTGATATTCTCTAGTTGATGAGACATAATTATTATGTTATCTTTTATTTCTTTAGATATGGTTTTCTTTAGTTATTTACATATATTTATAATAACTGGTTTAAAGTCTTTGTTTAGTAAGTAAAATATTTAGATTCCCTTTGCAACAGTTATTATTGATGTCTTTTCCCCCCATGTATGGGCTATACTTTTCTGGGTCTTTTGTGTGTGTCTCATAATTTTTTGTTCAAAATGGAACACATTAAATAATATGTAGCTATTCTGGAAATCAAGTCTCTCCTACCTCTCCCCTCTGCAGCTCCAGGGTTTGTTGTTGTTGCTGTTTGTTTAGCAACTTTCCTGAATGAATTTTGCAGCGTCAGTATTCTTTCTCAGACATGGCCACTGAAGTGTATTCTTGGCTAACTTTTTTGCCAGCTAATGATTGGACATTTTTAAAAAATGCTTTGAACCAGTAATTCTTCCAACCTTTGCGCAGGGTTTCTGTATGTGTGTATTCAAGCACATTTTCACCATTCTTGCAGTTTTCAACTCTGCCTTAGCCTTTGCTTGCAGTTTATGCAGAGACTCAAGGACAGCCAGAGATGAGAGAATGGTTTTTGCCACTCCCCTCCTTTCCCCTCCCCTCTGCTTGATTTCAAATGACTTTTACTTCCCTCTGTGTACTTATGTGCCCATCAGTTAGTTTCAATTTATTAGAGAGCACATGTGTTCATTTTTCCATTCTTGAGATACTTCGCTTAGGATAATGGTCTCCAAATTGTTGCAAAAGGCATTAATTCATCCATTTTTATGGCTGAGTAGTACGCCATGGTATACATATACCACATTTTGTTAATCCACTCATGAATTGATGGGCACTTGGGTTGATTCCAGATATTTACAATTGTGGCTTGTGCTGCACTTTAATGTTTATTTTTGTTTTCTTTATGATACAGTATTTTAATGATTTTTTTCATCAGTTTATAATTAGGTTTTTTAAAAAGCTATTAATGCTTTCAGTTTTTCTAAAAATATTCTAGTATTTTTGGGAATACTTCAAGTATTTTTCTTTTTTAATTATTTTTAATTGACATATATTTGTACATATTTATGGGATACAGTGTGATATTTTGATACATGTATACAATGTGTAGTGTTCAAGTCAGGGTAATTAGCAAATCCATCACCTCAAATAATTATTATTCTCTGTGTTGAGATCACTCAAAATTCTTTCTTCTAGCTATTTGAAAATATAGAATAAATTGTTAACCATAGTCACACTGCAGTGCTATAAAATACTAAAACATATTCCTCCTATATAGCTATAATTTTGTATCTGTTAGCCAACTTCTCCCTATCCTTCCCTCCTACCCTTTCCAGCCTCTAGTATCCACTATTCCACTCTCTACTTCCACAAGATCAACTTTTTTTAGCTGCTTTAAATACTTTTAAAAAGTTTAGGACTTAATTATTTGAAGAACTTCACTTACTGATTGTTTTTCTTCTACTCAGTACTTTTTAATAAAACAATTTGCAATTCACTCTAAATGCTCTTTTCAGAATCCTGTTAAGATAATTATTCATTTGGTCACGAAAACTGTTTCTTTCCAAAATTAAACATCTGTTGTCATTCAATAAAAATAAACTAGAAATTGGAGAGCTGAAAAATTCTTCCAAGTTCATCTGAACTTGAGAAAAATCAAGTCTAAATTGCTAAATATTTTGAAAAGTATAGAGTCTTATGACAGTAAACTGCAGTAAATTACCTTTCTTTGGAAAAGAAATAACCCGATTTATTTTTTTTCCTATATTCTATTTTAGATAATCAAAATCAATTTAAAGCCTTATAATTTTATTTTTGCTTTCCAGGTAACTTCCAACATATATCTTTAGATCAATACCAATTCAATCCTTTTTCAAATATCTATATTTACTGTACATTATGATGTAATGGAGTTTCTTCACAATCCCCAAAATATTTCACAGAATTTCTAAAATCTAACTGCATTCTATAGAACTCATGTAGAACATATGGTATAAGTGATAGCAGATGAATGGACATAAAAAGCAATTGAGCCTTTTCCTAGATATTTCACGTGTGCAACTAATGAAGGAGAAATAGGCCCTGATTTAAAACCTATTGGCGACCTTTATAATATATGATGGGTTTGAGGGACTTTTTATATTTGGTGGTTTAAATATCATTTTATAATTTTAGTAGTGCATTTATGTGTATATTAAGTTGATGTTTACTGGAAAGTGCAGCAATTATTTAATGCAATAACCACTTAAAAATATTTTAATGAGGTGAAGTTTTCTCATGGAATGTGGATCTTAAGTGAATAACTTGTTTAGTTTTAATAAATGTATACATATGTGTAACTCAAATCCTAATCAAGAGATTACATTTCTATTCTCCACATTGTTCCTTCATGTTCCTTCCAGCCAATTCCTAAACATCAAAGATAACCTATGTTATAATTTCTCTTACCACCAATTAATTTTAACTGTTCTAGAATTTTCATAAATGGAATTATACAGTAGATAACCTTTTGTGTCTGACACCTTTTGCTAACTTTAATGTTCTTGAAATTCATTCCTGTTGTTGTGTATGTCAGTTGCTCATTTTTATTTATTTATTGAGTTTTTCCACATAAATACATGGCAATTTTTTTCATTCTTTTGAAATGGTGAGTTTTTAAAAGTGGTTTTAAATTTGGGGCTATTATGAAGAAAAGTCAGGATGTGATTTCTCAAAGGGGACATGAAGTGGAAACAAAAGCCTACTCATAATTCTGTAGAAACTTGTTAAATATGTGTGTATTATTTATTAAAATATTTATACATATATGATATACATACACACATATTATACATCTAATGAAAATAATAGGAATAATGGCAGATAACATTTGTTTGGGTGTTCACTTTGCGATAGGCTCTTTTGTAAGTACTGCACATGTTTCTTCCCATTTATTCCTCAGAACAGTTTGTAAAGTAGGTAGATTATCATCTTATCTCTGACAAGTAAGCTGCAAATTCTGGAGGATAAGTGATTTGTTTAAGATCATGCACCTAGGTAGTGGCCAACTGGGGATGTTAATTGTAGTTCTTGCATTGTCAAGCATCACACTATGGCTGCTGCTTCCTAAAAGTTTAACATTTTTTGAGCTCTGCTGTGTGCCAAACACAATCCGATGTACACACACATACACACACCTATTATACAATAGAAAGATAATCTATGTAAAGATTAGCAGTTGTGCAATGGAAGAATACACCACATGGAGATTTTTTTTGCTCTCCTCAGAGGATTATACAAGGCAGAGGCCACAAACTGACAGAAGCTAATCAGATGTGTACTATTTGACCTTCAAAGGTCTTAAAACTTATATTCCGGTTGTTGCCAACATTTAAAAATCAGGATATCACACATTAAAATCTGGATTTCTGGCATCTTCCATGAAATCATGTTATCTGAAAACCTTATCCATTGGAGTGGTCTGGAAATGACCCTCAATTACTTCCCTTGGGCCTGCAAGCAGCCCTGATGGCATATGCTTCCTGGAGAGAAGCACATGAGTTTGTGAATACTGAATAGCTTTTTGAGGAAATACCTTTAAGCTTTCCTTTGAAGAATTTCAGCAGGCTTTTCTGGGCTGAGTACAATTCAAAGAAAGAAAGACACTTAGTGGGTAAGGTTAAGGAATGGGCATTAAGGTGGATACAATCTGGATTGACCAAAACCACCCACCATGGTAAGGGGAACTATGCAACCATATGATTTCTGGCCTCTATATCTTAGGAAATCTCAAGTTTTGTCATGGCTCTTACATTTCTGTAAAAAATGACAGAATTGGAGCTTTAATTTTCTAACAGGCAAAATGTAACCTAAACATTGCTAATTCCCGAAAGTGTCATTTAAGTGTGCTTATTTGACTTGAACATATAGGCTAAAATGCATTAAATTGCCATTTTTTGTAGGTTAAGGGGAATAAAACACAAGCATGTATAGTGTGACATTTTAAGTTGGCCTAGTAGCACTTTACTTTAAATGAATCACATAATATATCACTTGTATTCTAACATTCATTTATATTTTCTGAACGAGGACAATAAAACCAGTACAAACACATACTGTAATGCTTCCTCAATTGTTGTTTTCTTTAAATCTTTAAAAATGTTTGCCTATATTTGCTTTTTGAAATGTTAAATTTCCATAACATATATTAGAATATTTATTCTATATTGAGATGATATTTCAATATGTTAGGGTGAAACGATTTGAGTTATATAAACAAATATTAAAGTTATCCAAAAATAGAAGATCCTCCTCAAAATGTTGATGTCTAAAATACAAAATTATGTGGATGAACATACGTAAGCTTCAGACATCTTTTCTTGTACTAGGCATTTAGCTGTCTTGCAACTGTTAATCAGCACAGGCCTTAAAACAGCTGCTATCAGATTAATTAGAGGGAATCCAGGAAATAATTCAACTGAATGTAGCATTCATGTAAGTGTGTTGAAGGCAATTAAGAGTAACTATAGTCATTACTGAGACTTCCAGGAAATATGCCAAAGGGCTTGAAAGTTATAAAATGCCTTTTGCTTCCCAGTTATTTTATATATATGTGTGTGTGTGTGTGTGTGTGTGTGTGTGTGCGTGCGCGTGCTATTCGTGTGTGGAGAGAGAGAGAACAAGAGAGAGAGAATCCATATATAAACACACACTAATAGCAATTAAAATAAATAAAATTGAAATGCTTGCATTACAGGGTGTTAATTCACTTCTCTCTTTGAAGTTGAGGGGCTAAGAGGGAAAAGGCCCATTTGTCTAAACTCATTTAGAAATAAAATGGTTTATTTGAGGGTGCTATACAAAGTATGACAAGCTGGTAGATAAAATTATGTTTCATTTTTATATTACTAGTTTTCATAGCTAATGGAAGGTTTAAACAAAGGAAGTTGGTATTTCACCAAGGTCATAGATCTATAATAAGGAAACTTCAGAAAGTTTCCTAATGAGGAATTTAAATCCTTGAAGGCTTTATACTTAACGCAATGCAAGTCTGGTTGCTGTGGTCATCATCAAGATCATCATCACCACCACCACCAACACCACCACCATTAATCATTAATATTATTATGACTCTAAGGTCAGTTGCCTAGCGTCTCATCTCATTTCCACTTTGCTTAGGTTTCTCGCCTACTTCCCTAATTGATAGTCTCTTAGCCAAAACTTAGCAATGGAAAAATTTTGTCATTCTCTTTAACCAATTTTGCCTGGGGTTGTCACCCTGATGAAAGAGGAGACTGAGGAAGAGGGAGCCAGTTATGAGAGTGGGAGATAAAAGTTTAAAAGAATAAAATATAAACATTCCTTCCTTTTTAAAATTATTTTTTGAAATGACAAAAATTGCATATATTTATGGTATAAAACATTGTTTTGATATATGTGTACATTGTGACATGATTAAATCACACTAACATAAGCATTATCTCGCATACTTATTGTTTTGTTATTTAATAAGTCTACAAGCTGGACTCAGAGAAGTGCACTTATTTATGAGAATGAAAATTTGGTGCTTGATTGCATCTTACTGTGCATTACAGACTTTTAACCAACTTCTATCTCTCTTCTTAAGGGTGATCTTGAAAGAGTGGCTGGTTGACGCTTCTCATTTTCAAAGCCCTGGATTTTTTAAAAGGAACCTTCAGTGGAACCAAAGACTCGCTTATAATTCCGAGAAAACAATTTTAATGTTTTTCAGGAACATTTTTCCTTTTATTTTAAAGAAAATAAAATATAGTGTAGGAATGGCTGAAATGATTGATGAGAGTGTTACAGGTTGGACAAGGGACAGATAGGAAATATTGTTCCTATGTCTTCATGCCCTGCCCCTCGTAGGTAACAGGGCAGTAAGATGATAGTTCCCAGGGGTTCAGGAGAGGCTTTGGATTGTAAGTCACTGTTTCCTCACAAAGGTGTTACCACAGTTACTGGAAACTCATTTCAGGTTTAGACTTACTTTGCTTACCAGGCCTTTGGTTTATCGAGTATCTACCCCACCACAATCTGGTCCTTCCTTCCTTATCTTCCTCTCCAACATCCCTGCCCACTACCATTCCTCCCTCACCTATATACCAACATCACACACCTTCTACTTTCTTGCGGGTTCATCTTTCACCCTTGCAAACTTTGCCATTTTTTAGGCCGATTAAAATCCCCTCTCCCCGGTGAAGCTTTCTCCCACTACTCTGAATTTTTTGACGTTACAATTTCTTAGGTGTTATTACCTTCACCAAATGACCAACTGTAGATTATATATCTTCAAGTATTAATGGATTCATGTGGTTAGTTCTACTTCAGCACCAGAAACAAATGCCTTAGAATCACTCTAGGAAGAACTTTAGTTGCCGTGTGGAAATAAATAAAAAAGAAAGATTTTAAGAATAAAAACCATATCACAGAACTGCAGTTTGAGCCAAACTGGAAAGAGTCTTAGAATCCATCTAGTTTAAAACCCTCATTTGAAAATTCTAGAAACTGAGGCCCAGAGGGCTTGCTCATCAGGCAAGCAATGGAGTATATTATTTTTTTGACAGTAAGTACTAGAAATTAGGTCTTTTAATTGCCCGTCCAGTATACTTTCCACAACACTAGACAGAATCTAAGCTTTGGGTTCTACTATTTGAAAAACTTGAACAAAGATGAGATATCAGATTTTGACAGCTGGAAATAACAGGAAGTAAAAGGGGTAAGTATTCCCCAAAGAAGAACTAAACAAAACAAAGATGCAGAGAAGAGAAATGAATGTGGTCTTGTTAGGAAGGAGCATATGGTTCAGCACACCATAGAGTACCGAGGCTGGGTAAAAGGAGCCTTTGGTGAAGGCAATAAAAGGGAGTGTTTTTCTGTTAAAGAAATTAAAAACAATAATGTGTTATCTCTATACAAACTTTTCAAGGAAATAGAAACAGAAGAAATATAGCACAAATCTTTTTAGGAGAGTAATAGGAAGCTTGATATAAAAACTGGACAAAGACCAAATAAGAGAGAAAATTTGTAGACCAATCTCATTTATGAACATAAATTAAATGCAAAAATCATAAATATAATCTTATAAACCCCCAAAATAATAAAACAAACTCAGATTTTGTCATCTTTTTTTGTTGTTGTTACCATGATCTGGCAATTCCCAACAATGACAGTGATAAACTACTCCTCCTTGAAAAAAAATCTCTTTTGGTCTAAATTTTAAATAATTTCTGCAGTTATGATCAATGTTTAATAATAATATATATCCATTGAACACATTTATTACTTATATGCTTGAATAAACATTGAAATCTACTTGGAAGTTTACTAGGTGAACTCCCAGTTATACAGGGTATCCCTCACACATGCACACTCAGCTATGCATGTTAATTTTGAGAGTAAATTTATAAAAGTTTCAAATCATCCATGCTTGCTTCAGCTAGACTTCATGCCTCCAACTCCTATGGTACTATATAATCCTATATTTAAACAGTAGATTTGAAATAAACCACGTGAAGACATTGATTATAAAGGTGAGGAAAACAAAACTTTCCGCTATCTTCTTATTCTATGTGACATTTGGAGTACTTATATGCGCTTAAAGTTTAAAAGAGTGAAACAGAGTGCAAATGAGGTGTAATGTTTTTGATAAATGTAAATTTTAGGTCATAAAATTTCCTGAATTTTAATAATATTTCTAAAATTGAAATTTAATCTTGTATGCTAGAACTTATACTAAACAGTGGTGGACAAAAACTACTATATACAAGGAAAAAGTATGCTTAGAAGAAAAAATAACATACCCATGTTTTTCTTATATTTACAATATTATAATTCTATCTTAATTAAAATTAAATGTATTTCATTATGATTAAGATGATTTTAAAAATATGGCTATAAAGCATCATTATCCAAGACAGAAAGCAAAATATAAATAATCGGATACAATCTTGAAATAGCATTTTAAAATAATAGTTACTTTTAATTATACACAATATGAACTTTTTTATAAAATGTTTATTAAAGAACTTCAAAGAAAAAAGAAAAAAAAGAAAAAAGGAAAGAAAACACACACACACCCCAAAAAAGAATTTCAGTGTTCAAGGCATTGAGCAAGTCTATGTTGACAGAGAACTACAAGCCACATCTAAGCATCAAGTTGAGATAGACTTGATCTGTAATGATGATGACAAATGGCAAGTATTGTCAGTACATATTTTAAGAATTTATGACGACTTTACTTAAAAGGGGAATTTTTTTTTATCAATTTTTACATTGCATATTTCAACAACTTGTCTTCAGAATGGAAACTCAGGATGAAAGTCTTACACCCAAAGAGAACTTGAGGGAATTAATTCATTAGGAAAATATAAGGAAGATATAATGACATCAGTTACCTCTGTTTAAAAAAGAAATCTCAGAAAAGAACCAGTAAGTAAAGGGGAATTTTAGAAAATATAGTAGAGTTTAAAACTGCTGAGTATTTGAGCATAAGTATGTTGCTTTGAGAGATAAGAAAAAATACCACACAAATTAAGAAGTACTAGTTACCTCTCTTTAAGTGTACCAAAATGATATTGGGCGTTGGAGCCTTGGTTATTTATCACTTAAAGATGATTTATGGATATAGCATTCTAAAGCAACAGAGAGACTGAAAGCAACTTTATATAGGAATAGATTTCACAAAACACATTTTAAACTTATTATTGAAATAATTTTATACTCATAGAATTTGCAAAAATACTAGAGTTCCCCTGTGCCTTTCACCCATCTTCCCCTGATAATAGCATTTTACCTAACTATAGTACATTTTCAAAACCAGAAAAATGACATTGGTATAAATAATACTATTACCTTAATACAGACCTTAATCAGATTTCACCAGCAAACACGCATTTTTAACACTAAAACTTTGGAAGGATTTTAAAAATATATCCTGTTTATAAATCTTATTTTAATGTGTGGAAACAAACAAACTAAATTTAATTTAATGAAGAACATATATTTATGTATTAGTTTTCTGAGTATGAGGTACAATATCTTTGGACTTTATTTCTTTTTTCCACGTCTTAGGAAGACTTAAGCTGCTTTGTCTAAGTTATACTTCCCAATGAAATTACCACTGGGACTAGAACCACTGGAAGCTAGAACGAAACAGACACAGTCGTAATTGGAGCTGTGGGGAAACCTTAGGCTGTGTCCTCCAAATCAGCTTCTTAACAGCAACAGGCATGAAACCTAATTTACGATGGAAATATGTTTTATATGTGTTCTCTCACAATAGTCCTATTTCTGAAAAAATCTACTTCAGTGTAACATTAAATATGCTGAATATTAAATCTTAAATGTAAGCAGAGGATTTCAGAGGAAAAGAATTTTCAATATAATTTGAAAAATATTGTCAATGTTTGTCAAAATGTGACTATTTTTTTCAATATTCTAATATCCTAAGCTTGAAGGAAACCTATAAATCTTTTTGAAATTTCTAATTTTTATTGTAGCAAAGTATGCAATACTTAATATCCCAATAGTCTACCAGTAGATAAATTGGCACTTATTGTATTCATCACAAAACCTTTTATGAGGAGAAGATTGAGAACCTCTTATAAGCATTATACTATAATGTATAACTTATTAGGATAATTTACATAAGAAAAAACCCAACTCATAGGCTAAACTGATCATCGAGAATTACACGTTACAGATCTAAAATTAGAAAGCACAGAGACACATTTTAGAGATAATAGTAAAAGCTTTTTAGTGCACAGATAAAGTTAGTAGAAGCAAAACAGGTAAAACGAAAAATATTATTAACATTGTAGGACATTACTAAGAATGCTTTGCCTAAAATTGGTTTATAAACAAAGAAAAAAACCTTATACTCACAAAGCCCTCTATTTCTAGTGTAAATTTAAAAGGAGGGAAATGGCAATGAAATTGGCAATCATCATAAGCAATTGCTCTCTATCTTTGGTGCACATCATAGTTGTCTCGGGAGTTATTTTGGAATACATCAGATAAAATCTGGTAAGTTGTAGTCTGAAATATGTCAAGCAAAACACATTTTCTCTATGACAGGCAAAAGGCCAACTGTGGTATCATTGGTTTCTGTGTATTTTTTCCAGGACTAGTTTATAGATTACTTAAGAGTTAAAAGTAGTATTAAATAGTCATATTTATTTACTTTGCACACATATATTTGACTAAATATTTCAAATGGAGATTATGAATATGGAAATAAAATAATGTGCAATGGTGTAATAATCAGATTTATCTAAATTCTGAGTTCTAGGCATATCAATGAGCTGTAATGGCAGTATAACTCAAAAGTAGATAATGTAGGGAGAAATGTAATGATCTTATTTCCCAAACCTTTCTCAGCTGATGGTACCTTAATGAATTTCCCTGTTTTGTCACTTCTCCCATGATATTTATCAGTAATTAGGAACATTTTAAAGCTTTTCTAGCCATAACTTGGAACCTTATATATTTAGCTACTTATATATTTGAGGGATAAATGTATTATGATTATGTTATTTGAAGAGCCTGGCAAGAGTGGAGACTAGAGCCGAAGTAACCAGAGCTGGGGTGTGTGTGTTATGGTGTGAATGTTAAAAATAGCTTTAAAGTATGGCTATGTAAAAATTTTTATTACTTGTATTTTTTAAAACTATTCAACATGCATAAAAATATAGTTCAATGGAAAAACTATAGGTATTAACATTGGATAGTTCTATGCTCTAACCCAGGCTCTGCCACATTTCAGCTAATGACCTTGGGCAAATTACATAACTGTAGAACCTCCTGGGGTTCCTGTGAGAATTTGAAATGCACCCCAGCACAGCCTAACACATGGCAGGCAATCAGCAAATGTTCTGTTCTCCTTTCCCCTAATTATCACAAAAGATAATTACTTTTAATCCATACATAGCAAGGAAGTTTGCATATTGTGGACACTTAGTCAATATTTATTGAATGAATCAAGTCATGGATTAAATTTGTTGTATTATAAAAATGATGTCTTTCACACTCACTTAAGAACTTGGCAATATGAATTCATAGAAAATGAATAAGTCTAATCATTTGGTGATAATGAGGATTATTGAGATATGTTTTCAACGTAAGTTATAGAATTTTGTTCCATCAAATTTTCAAGATAGGATAATTTTTCTTGCCTCATGCAGTGTTAAGTAGGGCTCTGTTTCAAGATTCTGATGTATTCATGATGACCTCTCCAGGTCACTTCTGAATCACAGACAGAAAAGGTTGAAATGATAAAGACATGGGTAAAAAAAAAATGTAAGCAAGTTATAGAATTTTTTTTATATTTTTCAGGTCAAGCAATGCTAAGTTTTACGTTTATGTATAAAGTTGAAATACAATTTTCACTTTTCCTTGTTAAATTTTAAGAGTCTGGGGATTAGTTATGTATCATCTGTTTGCTTGTTTATGTTTTTTGTCTTATAAAAATTATTTTAGATGGCTTGACATGCCTTCTATACTGCAAAGAAAAATGTATAAGATAATTCCAAGCTGGTCAGGATCATTTTCTCATATAATTAATGAGCTAAAAGTAAAAGATAGATGAATCTATAGAGAAAACCGTTCTATAAATATCCCAGGTACCATCCATTATAATATGTTGCTGGTAGTTGTATAAACTTTCAAGTATATGGCTTTAATCATTATGAAAAATTTGCTATGTTTCTATTATTATTTCAATGTTTAGTTCCCTTGACACTAGACTGTCAGTTTAGTATATCATTTACTGTGACTATTTTGGATAATTTGAATCTTTGGATTGTCTAAAAACAGTAACAATATCTCAAATTTATGTATATATATATATTTGAAGTTTAAAAATCATGTTATATAAATTGAGAATTAACTGTAGGAATCGCTACAGATTCAAATTTTACTTTATTCTATATCTTGATTTGTGGAAAACAAAACTAAACTTTGGTGGTAAGAACAATGGCATTAGAACATGAACATGAGATATTCAGAAGCGTATGTTGGTAAGGCGTGCCTTATTTGAGTTTAAGGTGCTTGCTCATTAAGATAAAATTTTTGTTAGGCAGTTTGTATTGGGAGTTTGCTACTTAAAAATCAGTGGTTTGAATGGTGATCTAGCACCTCTTGTATTATCCCAGATAGAGTTGGAGCCCATTCTACTAAGTGAAGTATCACAAGAATGGAAAAACAAGCACAAACATGTACTCACCATCAAATTGGTATTAACTGATCAACACTTAAGTGCACATATAGTAGTAGCATTCATCATGTGTCGGGCATATGGGAGGGGGGAGGAGGGGATGAGTATATTCACACCTAATGGGTACGGTGCACACCGTCTGGGGGATGGACAGGCTTGAAGCTCTGACTCGGGTGGGGCAAGGGCAATATATGTAACCTAAACATTTGTACCCCTGTAACATTCTGAAATAAATCAATGGTTAGAATTCTCTGCTGGATTGTTCCAATAGCCTCTTAACTGGTGTCCCTGCTTCCACTACTGATCCCTACTGCCTAGCTTTCTGAGCTTATCTCTTAACATTTCCCCTCTTGCTCCAGCCTTAGTAAACAAGTCCATCCATAAGCATTGGTGATGTCTTTTCATTTCCTCCCATCAAGAGGTAGAGTTTACGTTACCAACCTCTTGAATCGTGTCTGACCTTGGGATTTGCTTTGACAAATATATTATGTTAAAATTGACATCATGCCATTTCTAAGCTTAGACCTCAAGAGACCTTGAATGCTTCCACTTGTTTTCTTGGAAACCAGCCACCACCAGATGATGAAAGACATGTGGCTCACTCATGCCAACCAACAGATAACCAACCATCAGGCATGAGGATGGCCACTATAGAACAACAAAAACCCTAGTCTTGGCTACGCTCGCCTATGGGTTTGAATCAGCTGTTATGGGTACTCGTGTCTTACTTTAAGATGTGGTCATTTATTATCTCTGTATTATTATAATTCTTCTAAGGAGATATGAGAGATATTATGGAAGATATAAGATTAATGGGCTTCCATAGAGTTTTCTATGATTTTCTATGTCTCATGAGGAAGATTCTTTACTGGGAAAAAAAAAAAACTATTTGTGTCTATAAAGAATTTGCTTTCCCAGACTATTTTAATTTTATAGGATTAAATATTTCTATGTTTGGAAATTTGGCTTAAACTGGCTACAAATAGGAAAGAATATATTACTTGATTGAGATATATAGTGTTTCCTTAAGAAGAGGGAGATGCAGTTCTTATTGATATTGTCTTATTGGCATTTTATACAATTTGATAACATTCAGTATTGACTCCTTAATATCACAGTTCTTGGAAAAAGCTTTGGTTCTCACTTTAAGATTACCTACATCTTTAGTAATTTTGAAAGCAAATGCCAAGAAAGGATAGAAAAGATGTTCTGTTGATGTGTACATGACAGGCAAAATATGACAACCTTTCTGAAACTTTCTCTTGTGAATTTCACTCCAAAGACAACCAGGGTGGAGGTGGAAGTAAGAGATATGATTTGTGCCGTTATTATGAGTGCATTCCAAAGGTAAAGAATCAGAGTCCATACACGAGGAATGGTGTAGGTTCTTGTTTATTAGACATTTCCCCCCAGGGTTTACAGTTTAGGGAATAGGCACACAAATATTAGATATGTATAGTCCAAGCTAAATATGCCATATTGAAATTGATATGTATGCATGACATTAAAACAGTTAGATTCTTCTCAAATTCTCACTTTCTAATGTTATTTTTGACATGTTTTATTTGCTAAAAAGACAAATATTTATTGAGGTCATCAATCTGGTAAAATCTCTCATATGGCTTTAGATAATCTAGCTGTGTTAGTTTAAAGGGAGAATATTCTGTCTCACTACATCTGGTCAACACAGGATTTAACCAGAGGATCCAGAATACTTTTGGTCTAAATAATATCCTTTTAATGTTTAAATCATTGATTCTCACAAATCTAATGGCAATTTCAAACATCCACTGAATGCTTGAATTTCAAAGACAAGCAGCAAATTTTTTACTGTATAATTTTATTTGAACAAGATTAATTCTCATATATGACATAAATAAATCAGGGGATTCTATTGAATACTAATATCACACATTCATATATTCAAATTTTGTAAGATAAAAAAGATTTCATATTCTTAAAGACTACTTTTAGAGCAATTTTAGTTTCACAGCAAAATTGAGAGGAAGGTACAGAGATTTTCCATACACCCCCTTCCCCCACATATGCATAGTCTCCCATTATCAACATTCCCCACTAGAGCAGTACATTTGTTACAATCAATGAACCTATACTGACACATCACTATCACTCAAAGTCCATAGTTTTCATTAGGGTTCACTCTTGGTGGTGGTGTTCACTCCATGTCTTTTCATGGCTTGATAATTCATTCTTTTTTTTTTATTTCAGAATATTACGGGGAAACAAACATTTTGGTTACATAAATTGCTTTTGTACACTACTGAATAATATTCTGTTATCTGGATGTACCAAAGTTTGTTTATCCGTTTACCTACTGAAGGACATCTTGGTTGCATCTGAGTTTTTGCAATTATGAATAAAGCTGCTATAAACAACCATGTGCAGGTTTTTGTTTGGATATAAATTTTCAACTCCTTTGAGTCAATTCCAAGGAGTGTGATTGCTATGTCATATGACAAGAGTATGTATGCTCAATTTTATAAGAAACTGCCAAACTGTCTTTCAGTGTGGCTGTACCATTTTGCGTTTCTAGCTGACTAAAATTTCTCTTGCTCCATATCCTTGTCAGCATTTAGTGTTGTCAGTGTTCTGGTTTTAGGCCATTCTAATAGGTATGTGATAGTATCTCATTGTTGTTGAAGATTTCATTTTTAGTTATAAACATCATGTATCACTGGAAGAATGTTAGAAAGCATCTGGTAAAAATCACCAATCAGCGTATGAAGTTATCCTGCAGTTTTCTGTTTTAAGCTATCATCTCATTCAGAATACCTTTGAAACTATTACGGAATACTTCTTGTCATGAGATCCAGAAAAGCTGTATGCTGCTAAACATTAGAGGGCCCCGGTGCTCAGTCCTCAGGCACCTTGTCTTTGTATATTCTCTGCCTTGGGGATCTCTTTCAATATCATGGCTTTAAATACCATCTTTATGCCAATGATTCCTAAATTTTCATCAACCTGGAGCTTTCCCCTAAACTTCAGAATCATATATCAGTAAGTCTAGCTGACATCTTTACTTTTGGTCTAAATAGGCATATTGCATTTAGCCAACCCTAAATAAATTCCTTGCTTTCCCTCCCACACCTGATCCTTCCCATTTTTCCTCAGTGGTAACTTCTCATACACTCCAGTCCATCAGCAAATTCTGTTAACACTGCCTTAAAAAATGGACCGAAAATTTGACTGCTTCTCACCACACCTGCTGCAAGGCACCTAGTCTCTCACCTGTTTTATTTCAATAGTCTTATAAACATTTTCTCTGCTTTCTCTCTTGCTCCCTTTGACAGTTATTTTCCTCAACATGGTAGCCAACATGGTGATTTCTTGCGTTACAAATTAGGTGATATCCTCTTCTGTTTAACCTTGTTATATAATGATCTCATAACTCTCAGAATAAAATCCCAAGTCCCTACAGTTGCTCACAAAAATCTTGTATATAAACATCTGGCTCCTCATTGTTTCTCAGGCTATCTCCTAGTGCTTTCCCCTTGTTTGTTCCACCTCAGTGTATTATGCTCCCCTGTTACAATAGACACACCCTCTCCCGTGTCAGGAGCTAACCTTGCACTAGCCGGGATCCTGTTGCCTGGCATGCTTTCCCCACAGCTATGTCATGGGTTACCCCCCTCCCCAAGTCACCTTCTTCAGCTTTTTGCTCATCTGTCACTGTTTAATGTAACCTCTGGCCACCTGTTTAAAATTGCAACCTGCACCCCAGCTCTTATCACCACTGACTTATGATATACATTTAATTTATTTTTTATTGTCTCTCTCCTTCCACTTAAAATGTAGGCTTCATGAGGGGAATGTTTTGTCTGTTTTGTTCATTATTATATCCTCCATGCCTAGAAAAGTGCCCTGCTTAATAAGTGTTGATTGATAGAATGTATTGTTTTTAATGCATGTTGAATATTAGAAGTGTTTACTATAGGGCCTTTTCTCAACTGTGTATTTATACAGTAGAGAAAGTGATCAATAACTTCTTTGTTTTTAATTTAGGTTTTCTATATTTAGCAGATTCATTTATTCATTTTTTTTCCTTCACTGAACCTGTTTATTAAAAAGAAATCTGTGCCTAGCCAAAAGCTGTGTACCTTTTAGCTACTCAGTAATATTGATGCATACTCACTGGTTCTTGAGATGCTTCCAGACTTTGGTTTGACCTTTACAAATTAGTTCTGAATTGGGGACCACTGCTGGGTGAAAAGTAAGGTAGAAGATGAAGACAGATATTCCAACACAATCTAGAATAATTAGAAGGACAAAGACAACAAGGAGAGGAGACTATTTGCAGTGCTTCGGGCCTCATTTTTGTAACTACTGACACAAGCCTCCTATTAAAATAGTCACATTTCCTCAAATATTGGACTTTCAGATGCAAAGTGAGCTGTCAGATGGTTCTGTTAGCATGACCTAGTTTCCAGAGCTAGGTGTTGCACGTGCTTTAATTCTGAGTTTGTAAAACTTTAGACCTCTGATTCTTTCAGCCCCAAGCTGATAGTTTTATAGTCTAAAACCTAGCACTTTTCTCTGTAAACTTTATCATTTTGAGTTTTATAAAATCTTTTATAGTCACCTATATAGAGCTCAGAGCTTTACTATCCTATGGAAGAAGAGTAGAAGGCAGTTCTAAAACAAAAAACAGAACCTCCAAAGCAAAACACCCTATATTCAAAGCAGAATGTTTAAAGAAGACTCTATTTCTGCTGAAAAGGGGCAAATTCACCATTGTTCTGCTGGCTGGAGGTATTGGAAGCATCTCAAAGAAACACAGTTGGATTAATTATATTTTCATCTTTTTGCACTCATTCACGTCTGAGAGCATCCACTTCACTGTAGTTTTGCATTCTGGATTATATGAGAATGTGCAAGAATATCAAGATGTCTTAGATGCTCCTCTAGGGATAACACGTCATCTTCACTATGGACTTTTGTGAGTCTGATATTTTTCTTCCTAGAAAATCATATGAAAGATAAACCTCAAAAGTGCCAGGTACTAAGGCTGAGCTTGTTTTTTTTTTTATTCTGATTTTTAAAAATATTTTATTACATTAAGGTGAGTTTTAAAAAATATAATAAACAGAAATATGAGACTATGACTTCAGAGTTTAGCCAATTTCTGTAAGAACATCTAATCAAAGGACTTAAGGGTTGTTCAGAATTCACTTGCAACTTTAAGGTCAAATAATAGAAAGATGATTGAGTAATATGTACTTCATGACACAGGGGTGATTTTGAAGTGATAGTTTCATTTTTATAAAATACTTGGCTCTAAATACGCATAACCTATAGTCTAGCATTTTTAACCCAGGCACTGTTCACTGAAAAGTAATAGTTACTTAAGTTCCCATGAATGTTTAGAGCAGTGCTATTTACATTACTTAAAAAGTAGAAATAATCCAAATGACCACCAATAGATAAATACTCTGTGGTATAATCATACAGTGTAATATTATACACTGAGAATAAATAGTTCACTAGTATATGCAGCAACATAGGAGAATACCATAAATATTATGTTAAGCAAAAGTAGCCAGGCCAAAAAAATCATATACTGCATGAGTCCATTTAAATAAAGTAAAAAAGAGGGAATACGAATCTATTGGGTGTTAGAAGTCAATATAGTGACTACCTTTGGGGCGTTAGTGACTAGAACGAGGATGAAGATTGCTCTTGGTGCTGCTTATACAGACATGTTGACTTTATGAAAATTTGTGGAGCTCTACACTTATGATTACTTTACTTTATATATGCTTTACTTTAATGAAAGGTGTACTTTTAAAAAGTCCTATGTTCTGGGTTACTGAAGATCACAACAAATAGTAATGTGTTCCAAATGATGAATTCAATGGTCTTTCTAGGTGATCTTGCAAACTTTGTCATCTACTTTTGTTTGTGGGGTAGCCTGTGTTGTTTTCAGAAGGTGAGAAATAGAGCATCAGAAAAAGAAAGCATTTCCCATGTGTATTAGATTCCTTCAGCTGTTGTAACAGATTACCACAAACTTGGTGGTTTACAACAATACAGTTTATTCTCTTCCAGTTCTGGAAGCTAGAATTGCGAAATTAGTATTACTGGGATGAAATCAAAATGTCAGCAAAGCCACGCTCCCTGTGAAAGCTTAAGGGGAGAATTTATTTATTGCTTCTTCTGGTTTCTGGTGGCTGCCAGCATTCCTTGGTTTGTGGCCACATCACTCCAACCTTCAGTGCAAACATCTTCAAATCTCTACTCCATCTTCTCTGTGTGTCAAATTGCCTGCTTCTTCCCTCTCATAAGGATACATGTGATTGCATTTAGGGCCTACTTTGACAATTTAGTCTCCCTGTCTCAATATCTTTAACTTTATTACATCTGCAAAAACTTTTTTTTAATGTAAAGTTGCCTTAGATACTCCTCTAGGAAATTCCACAGGTTCCATGGATTATGATGAGGATATCTTTGTGGGGGAAAGTATTTTTCTGTTTACCACACACCATGTGATACTCAACAGGCTGTAAATGAAATAGTATTGTTTACCAACTGCCGCTATATGGATACACTTAACGCAACAATCTCCAGGTATAGAAAAAAATTATTTTTAAGGTTATCCCACACCACTATGTTAGTGTTTCACTTCTTACAATTTTAATCAAGATATTGAAAATGTGTGCTAAAGAGACTTTAGAAATCATGAAATTCAGATATGTTCAAATCTCAAATTTTTTCTTTAGATGGAAACTTTTATGGGACCCAAACATAAAAACTAATAGCACTGCCCCACAATCTCTTTTCATTTCTTTTCCAGAGTTGTCCCATGAGATATACTGGGAAATTCCTAGGGCTCTATGAAGTTATTTGAAAAACACTTGTCTTATCTCTTCGTTTTACTGGGGACTGACAAATGGCATTCATGGTAAAACAGTTCTTTTATCCAAAGATCATTCAGAAAGATTGGGAATAAAACCTGCATCTCCACTATTCTTTGCAATAAACCATCCTCAGATACCTATACGTGGAAGGCAGTGCTTCCACACAACGTATGGTTATCACAGCTACATCAGAGAGGCCTATTAGCCCATTGGCCCAGGTTTCTGAATACCACAGAAAATACAGAATGGCATAAGGTAGCAAAAAATATGAGTAGGTTTATTTGAAAACCTTAACTATCAATGTCCATACCAATGCATGTCACTTAGCTATTATTAGGATTCTGAGAGTTACTTCCTGTGCATTCAGGAAAAACAATGTCCAGATTATCTGTTTTCTATCAAATAGCCCATTTAGTCAGGTTTCTAACCATATGCACAGATGTAATCAACTCAAGCCAGCCCTTTTGATAACGTGATATCAGAGCAAAATGGAACTCCCCTCTTACACTTAAGTTAGCACATAGATGTCTTTCTTGCTCAGCTTTGTCCCTTATTTTAAAACCATAGCATAGTGATTGACATATCTTATGTACCTCATATTAGACCCCACAAATTTCTGTTTTCTTCTCTCCCTGGCCTGTTAACCTTTGTTTTGATTCTCTGAATAGGCTTGCTGATTTGCTCTATGGGCTTTATTCAACTGATGCCAATACTCTGTTGCTGTATTAAGATCTTAAAACTACCGTGTGCAAATGTGTACTAAAGGTAGTTAATGTCTGCAAACAGAAAATAAATTTAAAGGGACTGATTAATTAGAATGATTTTTTATTTTTATAGTGAATTGAAATCTTTAATTTTAGCAGAATTTTATTCAGTAATTTTTATTTATCTGTATTTGATTTTTGCAAATGTGAAGTAAAATCACTCATTTGTTTACCTAGTTGGGGCTCAGATTTTTATTAAAATAGTCTTATGAAGGCATAGTGACTGACTAAATGTGTTGTGATGATCATGAAAATGCCCCCTCACATCTCCTACTGCAGAGAGATTGACTGACTGCTGGTTCCAGATGCTGAACTCTGGATCCATCACAGCTTTGCTGCCAAGGCCACCCTTTTTAGGAACTGCTTCCAGCCAATGACTGAGTGCAACAGGGATACTAAGACCCATTCCTGTGAGATGTGGGACTCCTCTGATGACAACTTTGGCTTGAGGATCCCAATCAGCTTGGCCAAAACTTCCTTTTACTGCATTACCATGTAAGGCCTGTTTCCTTCCCTCTCTCTCTTCCCCCTCTCTTTCAAAGGGGTCAGATCTGCATCATGGTGGACAGATTTCCCAGCCTCCTCTGGCTTCCTCTTATTTTCTTTTATAGGTTCCCCTCCACGCTGATCCCAATAATTCTTGTGTTTTTATATCCCATCTTTAAATTTACTACTCCGGGAGAGGGACCTAGATTACCACATGCAAAAACAAAGATTCTTCTTCCCAAATAATTACACATTTAGGCCATTTATTCATGCTGGTCTCAAGTTTTAAAGCCTGGTCTTTAGTCTCAAACTTGTATACCGCTACACTTTTTCAGGAAGCTGTTAGAAAAGCCATAAATTATGTTTCTTTATATTGTTGAACCTAGCATTCACTTCCCTTCAATTTGAATTCTGCCAAGCAGTATAGAAAAGTATAGTTTCTCCTGTATCTGCCAGTCAAAGGAGGTTTGTTTACCCCATTTGGCAGATCAAGACAACTTGATGACTCTTTGCTAGGACTCCTGCAATGATGATATGTCGGAAAACACTTTCACAGGCTACTAGACCCTATTATGCAATTTTGTAATGGAGGCTCAAGTTAAGGCCTCACACTTGCCGAGAAAGACTTGACAGACACCCTGCTATTTAGAATGAGCATGTCAGTGCTTTGTTTTGTTGTGTCTGTCTGCAATCAAGGCAATGGGGTATTTACCATGCCTCTGCATATCATTTTGGCATATATCCTTGTGAAGGTTTGAAGGAGGTGGTGGTTATTAACTCCTTAACTGCATACACATTTTGCACAAAAATAAATTTTACTGGTGGATAGCCTCCCAGATCAGTTTCGGTGATGCATTAGCAATCACTTCTAACACCTAGATATTAATATAAATTATTTGGGTGAGGAATTACCTACATCTTGTTGAAAAGTCCTCCCCTATTAAAGTGTTATCTGTGTACTACATAGCCTGCTTTGTACATCTGCAATTAATATACCAATTTTATTAAAAACATCTGAATGCTGATTTTATAATGTCAACTTTAAATCTGGAGAATCTCTGAGCGTGAAATGGCACAGTAGTTGCCATCAAAGGAGCAGCTGAAGGTCAGGCTCTGAGGTGCATTAATTTTTCCAACATTAAGTCTTGTAAAAATGGCACTTTATTATTATTAAGTAGAGGTTCTTAAAAGGCCCATTAACTCTGGTGACCGCAAAATGGCACATCAATTATAAATTTGTTTTATGTAAATAGAATACCCAGATGACACTATCATCATATTGCTATGTACCTATGATCAAAATAGTCAAAGCCACTGTTTGAAAATATATTTGCTTGATTCCTTAGACAAAATCTGGGGATAGCTGAGCAATTCATATCTCATGCATTGAAGACAAATTGCCTCAATGAAATTTCTATTATAGCTTAAGAAAATTATCTCCCTGAATTTGTCACACTGAAGTGCCTGGTAATGTAGTTATCCAGCAATACCTGCTTAAAATGGCAATGGAAGGTATTTGGTAACTTTGTTCCACTCAGTTGCTACACATGACCTTTGTAATCTCTCAGCTGCCTTACAACAGAGAACAGGGACACACACACACAAGGATTCCAGTGAAGCACTAAGTAAAATTTGAAACAAAGATAAATTTAAGAAGTAAATGATACCGGACTTTTGGCAAAAAAAAAAATCAGAGATTTTAAAAGAGACAAGGGCATGGTGATTTATAGAAATGAACCTATTAAGATAATATGATACATACTATTCACCACAGCTTAAAATATTTTATTCGAAGGGCAGCCCAGTCCATAACTGTTGGATTTTTTTGCTGATATGTGCAATTCATTGCCCAAAATTGGAAGATTATCACAAATTCGTATATTTTATGGTGGCAAGTGTATCTGTGGTCTCACAACAGCTTTGATTCACTCCCATTTTAACCTGGATAATTTGCTATTTTCAACATTCAGGACTAAAACTACTTACTATGATTAAGTTGGCAAAGCCTGCATTTTGGCATTTTACCCCACTATACATCTTCTTGGAACTAATTTTTCTACTCTCTTAATTTTTACACATGGATATAACTCATGTGCATAAATGTAAGTCAGGGTATTATTTGCCCAGAGATATTTCTGCACAAAGTCTCAAATAAGATATTGAAGGAATGAAAGGCATTTTCTTGTTAGATTTGCTGCCATCAAAATTCACAGAAGGAGTGAATTAGGGCCAAAGCTGTATAAGGTAATGGTTAAGCATACGGAATTGGTGTCTGAATGCTTGCCTTCAGATCTTGGCTGTATGATTTTGGGCAAGTTCCTTAATCTCTTTGTGCTTTCCTTTCTTCACTTGTAAAAAGGGGACAATAGCACCTCCCTCACAGGATTTCTGTGAGGACTCAATGCAATGATGTATAAATAGCATTTAGCACAATACATCTGGTACACTGAGAACTCTTAACTGTTATTACGGGCTGCTGAACATCCTGATATAGATAGACATAAATGCATGTCAATCACAGAATAGAGCTTGGCACATAGGAAGCACTCCATAAGAAACAGCTACCATTAAAAATGGCGGCAGGGGATGGATTTGGGTTTTCTAAGTCCTTGATGTTCTAACAGGTTTTTATAGGATGGGGAAGGGTAGGGTGGGATACTTCCTAAAAGATAAAACAAAATTATCAATACAGAATGTCTATAGCAAATCCAATCCTTTGCATAAAATAAATTATGAATATAAATGCCTGTAGTTTCCATGAGAAGGGCTTGGGCTAGTGAGGAAGTCCTAAAATTTATGTGTAATTGGCTTCCCAAGAAATCTGCCTTTGAAAGGAAACTTTTCCAACCCCATTGAAGTTATCCACCTTTCCCAAGTGCAGAAATGTTGTGAGAAGCAGGGCCAAGGTTAATAAGCAAAGATTTGGAGCTAAATTTTTATATCTTTTTATCCTGCCCCCCCCCAACACACACACACACACACACACACATGTGCATGCACACACACAAGCATACGTGCATGTGCCTATAATAAAAATATGTTGTTACGATACAGATTCTCAATAAGTGTTTGTGAAATAAAGACAGTCATAATACATGTT
The DNA here is from genome assembly GCA_963574885.1 of Lepilemur ruficaudatus. Lineage (NCBI taxonomy): Eukaryota > Metazoa > Chordata > Mammalia > Primates > Lepilemuridae > Lepilemur > Lepilemur ruficaudatus. The sequence goes on from CAUYRT010041341.1 coordinate 62,106, forward strand.
TGTTAGCCTATATTAGTGTGAGGAAATAAATTATGGCTATAGAGGCAACCAAGATGAGGAAAATAAAGAGTAAAAAAAATAATGCTGAATCAAATATGATTTCTTTGTTTATCCAGGAATCATTTATCAATGACCTACTAAATATGCTAGGTGATAGAGGGATAAAGATAATTAAAATAGGGTAGCTGCCCTCTGGGAGCTTATAGTTTAGAAAGAGGAGATGTACAGACATTTCAGAGTATAGTAGGGACTATTATAGAAACTCTGTAAGATGGGAATGTTTAATTTTACTGACTGTAGTAATGAGGAAAGTTTTAAACAGAAGGTGCCATTTGATCATATCATCAGAGTAATGAGGATTTTGTTGAGTAGACAATGGAAAATCATGGACAGAAGTAAAGATATAGAGATATGAAACATAGAGGAACACTCAGAGAACACCACATATTTTGGAATAATTAAAGTATAGGGTTTTTTCAGAGGTAGGGTCAGACCAGATTCTGACTATATACCTTACTAAGGAGTATTAATTTTCTACAACAAGTTGTGGGAAGCGACAATCATAAAGGTAATTGAATTGGCTGTGCACTTTAGTAGGTTTGAGAATGGAGGAAGAAAGAACAATTAAGGAAATACTGGCATTCCAGGTGAGAGAAAATGAAGCTAATGTAGTAGCAGTGTGGATGAGGGGTAAGAAATGCATAAAAAAGAGAAAGAATCTCTGGGGGGGGAGGGGGAGGAAGGCAACACACATAACCTAAACATTTGTACCCCCATAACATGCTGAAATAAAAAAGAATAAATAAAAATAAGAATAAAATGTGGGGAAAAAAAGAGAATCAATGACTTGCTCATCAATTGAAGGTCCAGATGAAGGAGAGAAAGGAATCCAGGATCCCTGTAAGTTTTCTGGTTTAGGGAATATAGAAGCAACAATTCATGGAGCAAGATGTGAGATTTAGGTTTGATTATGTGCTATATTTAGGGAACCTGTGGGATATCTAGGGATAGATATCAGAGGTGGAGGGTGGGCTCAGGGGATATGGCTGACACACCAATAATATGAAGAATGAGAAGAGACCAGAGAATCTGAGGAATCTAATATTTAAAGGGCAGGAACAATTGGGGAAGTGGGGAAAGGGTAGAAAGAGAGAAAAAGAATTGTTCAGGAAGTAAAAGAAAACTCAGGATAACAAAGCCATGTTATGGAAATCAAAGATGGAGAGAGTTGTGCTACTGAGATATGAAATAAAATGAGGTGATCAGTGACCTTGGCAAGATAAGTCCCAGAAGCAGAATGCACATAAATCTGATAGCTGTGCTTTAAGAGGGACAGAGATGAGAAGCTGGAGTCAGCCAGTGTAGATGGTTTTATCAAGCAAATGATTTCTTCATTTCACAAAAATCAACAATTTTGTTGACCTCACATCTGAAGTTGTCTTAGATCCTTTTGTCTTGCAGAGGTATGCCTAGTGTATTTGATATATACAACCTATCATTTTTATCACTGTCTTCCTCTCTACAGCATAAGGTTTAGTAATAATCATGAAATGCAGTAAGTAATAATGGCCAGTAAAGAATGATTATATAGATGATTATTTCAAGAAAATAAATGAATAAATTAAATATTACAGTACAACAAATGAAAAGAAATAGAATAATACTTTTGTTTCATTAATATGTTTTCTGAATAAAGACAAAAAAATATAATTATTGATGTGTTAGAATAGTTAACAACATTATAGTTTCTAGTTTCAAGCCTTAACTTTTGCAAAGTTGCCAATTACTTTGTCTGAAGAACCCTTTTATTAAGTTTAATTTTGAAAAGCTTCTTTCAGATAAAAATATATACAAATAGCAAAAAGTCTTAACTATAAGGGTAAGATTGGCAGAGATTTTTTAAAATTCCACTTTATAATACCTTCCAGAAATTGAAATACAGCCAATAGCTTTGCTTCTTTGAGATAAGTTCTAGAGGCCTTCAAATGTTTCCATAAAGAATTTTTAACACAAATAAAATTTCCAAGTGGTCACATAGAATGTAAGCCAGTGAATAAATTCAAGTTCTGTTTCTTATTCTTCATAATTATGGTAAAATTATTGTTTATTTTAAATCTATCTTTAAAAGCAAGATTATGTAATACCCAGAGTTGGGAGATGGCAGCTGCACCCAAGAGAGCTTCAGTGACTTTGACTCTGAGCCATTAGGAACATGCTCTTCAAATTAACCTATGTACCCAAATTTGTATGTGTCAGGGGTAGAAAATGTAACTGGGAGTTCTCCAGATTAATTTCCAGGTAGCATTCAATGTTTACTCAAGGATAACTAATAAAAATGAGCTAATCCTAAGCTTATGCAAATGTTATTAAAACTCAACAGGAACCACAGCAATCACTTAGAACTTGGAAAAAATAAAGGTTTTTTTTTTTTTTTTTTTTTTTGCAAAGTGGAAAATTTTTAAAAAAATGCAGGCAAACCGTGCGTTATTGTACCGCGCTTTACTATGACA